>JBBPJU010001247.1:0-13053 GCA_038088875.1 Austroboletus festivus | reverse complement strand
CCTCCCCCTAGAACTTACCTTTACCCTTCCCTTCTCCTTCGCTTTCCGTCTCTGTATAGGGATACAAGGGCTACACTTGGACCTACCCAGTACAAGCATAACAAAAGGTCTAAGATCTATGATTGCGACTAGTGTTACCTAGATCGCTACCTCTGTATCTCCTCCCCGACCAGTACTCGACCCTTGAAGGCCATTATACCTTGCCATTCGTTAAATCAACCCTGACGGTCATAATATCTTCATTCCCTATCGTCCACCAGACGGCCACTATCCTGATCCAATGATTACTATGCGCATCAGAACCACCCCTGATTGCATGACCATCCCAATCGTTATCATTCCCTGGATAGCCTCCTTCTGGACCTCCCTACTACGAACCGCCCCTGCTATATCATGATCTCCATCTAAAAGTATTTCGGTAACCTTTCCTGATTTACTCATCGATATATCTGCTTGCATCCTCAACACAAATGTGGAGATCCCACACCCACTGACATTAACAGATAATCCTGAAGCCGTTATATGGTTACCTCCCCAGAATCCTGAAACCCCAACCGTCTTTTGACCTTCCCCATCAAACCAACCTTGGATGAGACTAAACTGGCAGCTGTGCGCTGGCTCATCATTCCTTGAAAACCGCCATTTGAATCATGGACACATCATTGCATACTACTACATTCTTTACCACCCTGATTTCGAAGTATGACCGGACTCTTGGTCATTATGATCACTCATCCTTGACTCCCCCCGGATCTGACCACTACCCCCCGACTCGACTATCAGATCCTGTCTTCCACCCGAACCCCTGAAACGCAACCGCTACCTAGGTTGCTTTATCTTCTGCCTAATCCTCTGATACCACTTGTCCTGGCAAAACACGACGGTTCCAGAACATCCCTAGGATGTAGCCACCTCCCTTGACTTCGAGAATATCCAAACAAGTTATCTGGATCCCCTCGAACCCTCCATGATTTCCAGCCCCAAGATGGAAACATTTTTCTTGATACCTCCCCTTCGATTTCGAATCAAGCCTTTGACAACACATGTAGATCACTACCTGGAATTCTCCAGATGGACCCCACGATAAGTCTCGATTAGAGCATACATGACGACTTGATTTCCAGATCATTCTTTCTGATCATTCCGGCCCATGGCAATTACTTTCTGCCTTATAGAAAGAAGGACGACTCCATCACATCCAGTTCTCTTCCTGGATTTTTCCTGAAGCACTTACCTTCCACTTTGTAGAAGGATGATCTCTACATCCAGCTCTCTTTCTGGATTCCCAGATGTGACCACTTCCCGCTTCATAGGAAGAAGAAATTCCCTATATTCTTTTCTGACCTAGCATCTTGATTTTCTAGCTCTCTTTCTAGAAATCTTGAACCCAGATGCCATCTGGCATATTCTCCTCTGCTCCCTCGATTTCTCTGCCAACTTCCAGCCCACGATATAGGTCATTAATCGGAAATTTTATTTTCGACTAGATCCCCATGATAAGTTGCCTTTTGACACATATATACCTGGAATACCCCTTCGGCATATCCTGATTTCTACCTTGAACACTCCCTGTCATTCTCCATCACTGACGAACACCCAGAATCGTCCCTCAACCTTGTGAATCAAGTCTGTTTGGACTTGATCTATATTCAACCGAATCCACTTCCCCTCAAATCAGTGGAACTTCGGAACTCTCTTCCCCTCTTGAACAACTAGACTGTAACCATTTCAATTATTCAAGAGTTACCTCCTCTCGGTTCTTCGACTCTATTGGATAGTAAGCGCAGCTCTTGCGCCAAAGACAACCACCCCCACGATGACAGAATCACTTCTTGTCAAGATTCCATGGTCATACCTGACCTTCCTTTTCCTTTTGATATTGCAGACCAACGGCCTATGAAAGTACTCCCAGAATTTCCCTTTCAGATCACCCTGACCCTTCCTTCGACTTCGCCAATCATCGCTTGCCCTTCACTAGTATACAAGTCATCACCCGATTCATTTTGGCCAGAACTCATGATAAGTCCTCTTTGAGGCATGTATAGCAACTAGCATGATCCCCTCGACCTTCCTCAGCCCGACCTTACCAGGATCAGCCTAGCTGGTCACCCCCTTCGTCAACCACCTTATAACCACAGTGGTAGCCCCTAATATTAGAACCTTCTAGATCACCTCCTCCCTGAACCTCTCGCTCCTCTCATGTAGACCATTATCCGATCTTCATCGGATAGACTCCATGATCAGTCTTGCGACCATCCGCCAGCATACATGAAGAACACGACCTACCTGCCTTTTAATCGCCTTGTCAACCTCTGACAATCTATCTCCTTGACCTTAACTGTTATCTCCATCCACAGTGTTCTCTTCCACTGTGCTTTCTTGTGATCCTGATCATTTCGTTATGATACAGGTCAACTCCTTGATGAACCCTTTCTCTACCGTATTCCTCGAATCCATACCCCTTTAAGATATGGATTTTCCCCTGCCAACAACTCTCGACTCCATCTTCCTCCAATCTTAGTCACCATGTGGTAACCTGGATTATTCCTCAACCCGACTTAACAATGCTCTCTTTCGTCGTCTCTTGATCCCGGTCTCTCCAGATATGGGTTATTCCTGACCATCCCTCCCTGACTCAATTCTCCCAGATATTTACCTTGACAACAGTACCGCCCTATTGATATCTGAACACAACCCGATCCTATCGCTGGATATCTCTGTCATTCTGACACCATCGTTCTTTTGAAAAAAAAAAAAATCCTGAAAACTATTAGTGGCACTACCTCTGATCATTTGATTATTCCTGATCCTTGATCATTTCTTCATTCCGACTGTCCCATTTATATTTCACAGATACTTCAAAGTCGCCTTCTCTGATCAAACAAAGCCTGGATCCTTGAAGACTTCACCTCTTTGTATTGACAGTGTTTTGGCCTGGAGATTCATATCTCGCAGGAGCTGTTGGCACACCCGCCGACCAACCATTGTTTCTATGATTAGGATTTACTCTTTGATTCCTTTTGTCCAACTGACATGCAGGTCATTACTCGAGCACATTTGTGCACCGACTAGAACCCCTGATAAGCCCTTCAGGCATGCATGATAATCGGTCCCCTTCTGTTCTATTCTTCCCTTGTCCTCTGACATCTCCAGATTAATTTCTGGTTGATACTCCTCCGCTAACACCACTATAGTTATTCCTCGATATATCACATCATTTGTGGTTGCCACCTGTTCTACTCACAACTGCTCACCCTCCGTCCAACCCCATTCACCCTTATTTGGGGGTGTTTCTCCTTGATCTTTAATATTGTTTTCAGTCATGGTCGACCTTTGGTCTACTAAGGGGGTAATTTCCCAATTTTACCCTCTTTGTTCCTACCTTTCAACCAGATTCATGACTCCACTGATTTCTCCCATACCTTCTCTGTTCGCTATGCCAGTTCCCCTCCTACCTTGACACCCCAACTCCCCGACACCCTGAACTATCCCGAACCACTCTAGTTTGATACCTTACCTCAACACCACGAAAACGCCCAGACCCTGACCACCCGACATTCCCCTAACGAAGATAAACTGTTAAACTTCCAGTCTCTACCCGATATACCCTGAAACATTCCTGACTCAGAACATCCTCTCGTCAAACCCACCATGTTCCAGTCCTGACACAGATATCGGTAGAACATGATTCTTGCCATCCGCCTCATTAATACTGGAATCTCCTACTGACCCACCTTCCACTTGAGGTTATAAGCAAACATGGTAGCCCCACATCTCCTGTCTCTTTCAGATTCTCGAACTCCCAGGTTCTCGACGAACCAACCCGATTCTTTGATTCCAACCCCGAGGAACCTACCATTCAGACTTCTTGACCTCTGGGATCTCATTTAACGTTTCAATCTTGATAATCCTTTGACTCTCCTGATTTGGATCCTTGAGGAATTTACATTTCAGACTTCTAGTCCTCCTGGATATTTCCTCCTACTTCTCGAATCAATGAAGATACACCCCTGCATCCTCAGTTGATATCACCCTTGATTCTCTTAGATTTGTTGATCTCCTGATTTCACTTCCCACTTTTGATTGTCCCTGATTCCCTGACTTCTTGATCTTATCTTCAGACTTCCCTGATCAAGAATGCTCTATTTAAATTTTCGAACTTCTTGAAAACTTCCAGACTCCGTTTTAATTTCACAACCCAGTATAATTCACTTTCTTTCGATTCCAGATGTTGAACATCCCACCTCGATTATCCCCTCTTGATTTTCTCATTCTTCGCTCTCATCTTGTCCTTGGAACCATGCCTGCTAGAATTGCTTCGCCACAGTCCCAGTACAGCTCCAGCCCCAGTCTTTCCCCGTCACCACTGACATTTACCCCTCTGGACCTTCTTGACTCCCCTCTCGTATCAGAGCCTCTCGGTCTTGAACTCAATTCCCCGCCCCTTCCATATGGAATTGATGACCCTTGTCAACCTTATCTCGAGTCTCTTAATCATCCTGTCGCACCGCCTCCGATCCCTCCTCTTGCCTTTCGTCTCACAGATGAGTACACCACACCAGAAATCATCACTCGCATTTCCCAGTACCTCCAGGACCCTATTCTCGTCCAAGCCTTGAACTCCCTGTGGGATGTATCATCACCCATGGCTTCTCTCCAGCATGCCTTCCTCCAAAGTATTCAAGTCCTTTCTGACCTTGAAGCACAGAGTTCTCATCAGGCAGCTCGTTATCTTGCTGGTACTCGTATCTCTGGTATCTTTCATCTGTTCTCTCCTGGTCAACATCTCTATCTCCGGAATATCCATCTAGCCATCACCACAGATCTCATTCGCGCTCTCCACCAAATGGGAGCTCTGGATTTCCTGGAGAATATAGATCTATTCCTACGCATCCAAGCTGAGGCAAGGGATCGCCCTTTTCCTATCGCTCATCCCCACCCACGCTACCCCGACCATTTCATGGAAGGTTCTCCTGAGGAGGAGATTCGTTTCATTCCATTTTCACCTGAGCATTGATTGCTTTTAGGATTGTCTTCGCTGGTGCTTCAGAGTCTACTAAGGGGGTAATGTTACGATTCGTCCCTGGGACATAGCTGAGTACTACATGGACTACTCTTTTTCTTTGATTCCCTTCACCTTTGACTTACCTATCGATTCCTAGATGAGTCCTTTATCTTCCATGTGGATATGCTCCGTTTCTCCCAACTCATCTAGTCATTGTCATTCATGCTTACTTGATCTCCTTTTGTCATAGACATTCCTTTGATCTGATTACTCATTGTACATCTGTCATGGATGAGTCATTCTTATCTCTTATCTTGGTTCAACCCTTGACCCTTCTGACTCATCCATTCCATTATTATCTTGGCTTATCTGTTCCTCCTGACTTAGCCCCTGATCTTAGATCACCTTCCATTCTTCTGGCTAAGTCAGCACTTCTTTAATGTTCCATTACATTCTTGGACATTCTGATGATTCATCACCATAACTCATCATCAGTTCCCTTTACCTAGTTACCTTTCCTGTATGACACAGCCACCTTCCCTTTGATCACTATATATAGTGGCCCCCCTCTGTACTATAATTCCCCATCTTAGACCTCCCTTGAGGATTCCCTATTCCCCTTCATAATTCTCTATCACCTTCCACCCATGATCTCTTGATACTCCTGTAATCTCTCCCACTCTTATGAATCTATACCTTTCACCTCTGACATCTGTCTGTCCCAAGACATCTGCCTGTCACTTCTCTGAAAGCTCCTGATCTTCAGCGATCTCTCTGACTACTGTCATGTTGAAGCTCTCTCTATCCTGAATATCGGTGATGCTCCTCCGTTACCTCCTCTCGTCACATCACCATCTCCCCCTCGATTACTGATGGTCCTCCTGTCCCTGATCTCCTGTTGTATGGCCATCCCCTTGCATGTACCTGGCAGCATCCTCTGCCCTCCCTGCCTAAGGCAATATCCATCACTCTCCCTGATCCTTGGTGATGTCCTCCTTCTCCGTCCATCACCATCCTTCTTGCCTACCCCTAGAACTTACCTTTACCCTTCCCTTCTCCTTCGCTTTCCATCTCTGTATAGGGATACAAGGGCTGCACTTGGACCTACCCAGTACAAGTGTAACAACTCAAGTCTTCATCCTACTTTGAGTGGATGCTCCTGATCTTTTACCTTAGAGTATTCACTAGATAATACTCATTCCAAATCTCTGTTGGTTCTCATCAAGGGCTACACTTGGACCTACCCGGTATAAGCATAACACTTAGATGTCAATTTCTCTAGTGGGCTTGCCTGGGGTGATTTACTTGATCTGTGGAACACCTCTCCACCTTTACCAGGCAATCAGGAGAACATACCACCAGGGAACTCCAAGTGGTTTATATGGGATTTACAGGAGATAACAGACTTTTTTACAAGGTATGAGAATCATTTTCCTTTTCTTTAAACAATGTTTCTTTTCCTTTAGGATATATTCAATCTATCCCCTCAGTTATGTTAGTTATCAAACCACTTTTCTCTTCTCCACACAGCATATATCCAGTTTGGTATTATCTTCCTTACTTCTGATAGATCTCATAAATCCTTTTCTAAATAGTTAGAAGTTCTCTTATAAATAAGGGAGGAATCCCATGCACAGCCCTTCCCTTTTCTCCATAGGCTGTGCATGACATATTAATACTTTCTTATCAGGATGCTGTTCCATTCTTCATTCTCTTTCTGGACAGACACTATTCTCCAAGTCCCAGGAGGAAATAGATTCTTATCTATTCCCCAATTAGTATATATGTTACGCATGTACCGGGTAGGTCCAAGCATAGCCCTCGTATCCCTACATGAAGACGGAAAGCGATAAAGAAGGGACGGGCAAAGGTAAGTTCTAGGGGAGGCAAGAGGGATGGTGATGGATGAAGAGGGAGGACATCACCAAGGGTTAGAGAGGGTGATGGATATCGCTATAGATGTGGAAGGCAGGGATTACTGCCAGGTATATGCAGGAGGATGGCCAGGCGACGGGAGATCAGGAACAAGAGGGCCATCAGTAATCGAGGAGAAACGGTGATGTGACAAGAGGAGAGGTAACTAAGGAACATCACCGATGCTCAGGATGAGGAGAACTTCAGTGAAGCGGCAATCAGAGATGTTGCTGAAGATCAGGGGTTTTCAGAGAAACGACAGGCGGATGTCTTGGGATAGACGACAAAGGTGTAGAGTATATGATGGATTCATAGGAGTGGAGGAGTTACAGAGGTGTCAAGAGATCATAGAGGGAAGGATGGTAGGGAATTATGCAAGGGAGGACTAAGATAGAGATCTACTGTACAAGGAAGGCCACTATATATAGTGACCAGTGAAAGTGGCTGTGTAGTACAAGAATAGGGATCAGGGTAAAGGGGACTGATGATGAGTCAGGATGACGAATCATCAGAATGTCCAGGAAGGTGACAGAACATCAAAGAAGTGCTGACTTAGCCAGAAGAATGGAAGGTGATTGGAGATCAGGGGCTAAGGCACTGGTAGATAGGGAGAATGGATGAACCAAGATATAAAGGGAATGGATGAGTCAGAAGGGTCAAGGGTTAAACCAAGATAAGAGATAAGGAATGACTCATCCATGACTAATGTACACTGAGTAATCGGATCAAAGGGAAATGTCTGTGACAAAGGGGATTTAAGTAAGCAAGAATGACAAGGGCTAGATGAGTCAAAGAAATGGAGCATATCCGCATGGAAGGTAGAGGACTCATCTAGGAAAGCGATATAGGTAAGTCAAAGGTGTTACAGAACGATGGGTGAGGCCTCCAACTCCGTGCCCAGAGGAGTTGGATGTGCCGTCTTTTTCTTTCTTTCCAACAGAGCAACCGATGGACATTGAGGACAACTTCGCTAGCGGGCTAGCATGGGGGGAATCCCTAGAGATATGGAACACATCTCCTCCTTTACTGGAGAACCAGGAGAATGTTCCACCCGGGAATCCCAAGTGGTTCACTTGGGACGCCGAGGAGCTCACTGAGTTCCTGCTATGGGCAGAGTGCCCATTCCCTTTCCTATGAGAAGGCTCTCCTTCTGTCTTTCTTATTTTCTCTTTCCTTTCTTACGCTTTTCCCCTTCTTACTTAGAGTTCGCCCCTGATGGGCCTTTCTCCTATCTCGACTAGGATATACTCTCTCACTCTCAGTTACGGCAAGTCATTGCCTTGCCCATACCTACTCCACACAGCATCCGAGGGGCAATGTTATCTCTTCATTTACTCCACCGAGTTTGATATATCCGCTTTAGAGATAGAGTTTGAACCTTCTCCTCAATTAGGAGTCGGTTCCTTGCACTGCCATTCAACTTTTCCCTAGGCAGTGCAAGATCCATTATTGTTCCTCTCGATATGGACGCTTTCCATTCTCCACTTCCCATTTGGAAGTGGACCTACTCCTGATCGGACTCGGTGTCCAATCTAGGAGTATTTTCCCATCCCCAGTTATTTACGTATATAAGCGCCTATGTATTATAGTTAGCTCTCTAGCTAAATTCTACGCGATCTTATGTGAAGCGTTTACGCTATACCTTGCAAGGTGGATGATCTTCCCTTGCTCAAGAGAGTTCTATTCAGGCAGACCCTGAACTACTGCTTGATCCTCTATCACGAGGCCGCCGCCACCCGCCTATCCATCCTAGCCATCTGCCTACGCTATGGACCTTCGACAGGAGCCTTCAATCAGCTTATCGCCGAGCATCTCGGACTTCATGTCCCGTGTTCCGTATCAAAAGAATTTAGCTCTTCTTCCGCTCCCCCTGTTTCTACAGGCTGGGACACCATCCCCCCAAGATTGTGCGCCAACCTGGATCAGACGACAAACAGCAACAACCCCCCTCTCCCACCTCCGCCTCTATACATAGGACCCCTATCCCAGATACACTTCGACACCCCTGGAGCAGGGCGTCTACTGGAACTCCTCTTTTCTCCCTCACCCATCCCTCAGTGAGTCCTCTAGTCATTACTCGAGGAGAATCCCCATCTTCACTTCCTGTTAGCCAACCTCAGATCAGCAGAGGCCCGTCCCCTACTTCGCGATTGGACCCGGAGGTACTTGCTAGTAGATCCCCAGTACAGCCACCGGCCCCAGTCTCCACTCCGTCCACCCACCCCCTTCCGGAGTACTTCTCCGCCCGCGCCTCAGAGCCAAGAAGGTGGAGACCACGAGCAACTAAGACCTGGGAACAGATCCAAGCAGAACTAGACGACCCCGAAGAAACCAACGATGAAGAAGAGGAAATGGCCCCCACAGAACTGAAGGCAGCCCTTCCGGCTGACTTCTCAGGAAACAGCGAAGATGCCATATGGTGGATAGCAGCGATGGATAATTATTTCACAGTAAACCCGGAGATATACAAGACGGACTTAACCAAGGTGGTCACAGCACTAAACAAGATGTCGAAAGGGAGGGGATGAGTGTTCGCCGAAGGGCAGTTCGCCCTAGATGCCAACCTAGACGATAAAGAGAAAACATGGAACAAGTTCATCGAACGTTTCGCCAACTCCTTTGTATCAAAGGAGGAGTCAGCTGATGCAAGGAGGAAGATCGGAAATCTCCGCCAAGAAAGAGGGGCGTCGAGCATGAAGTCCGCCCAGAAATATATACAAGATTTCCAACTCCTAGCCGCTAAATCAGGAGTGACCGACGAGGGTGCACTCTGTGAATGGTTCGTCAGAGGACTGAACCACGACATTGCCAGGAATGTCATACTGCTCAAGGAACCCACGACTATCAAGGACTGGGTAGAAGCTGCGCAAAAACAGGTGCGCCAGCTAGAGCAGGTAAGAGATTTATCCGGAGGACGATTCATCCATCAAGGAGGAAATGGAGGCGGTAGATCGTCAGGAAAGGATCCCAATGCGATGGACGTGGACGCAATTAGGTTGTCACCCACGGAGAGAGCTCGCTGCGTCAAGAACGGCCTTTGCTTCATCTGCGGAAAAAAGGGATGTTCCACTTGAAACCACAAGAGACCCGGTTCGACGAGAGCAGTCGAGAAAACTAGAGAGGTCTCAGATGGGGTAACTAAGGACCCACCAACGCCTGATGAAACTGCGGAGTACATACAGAAGGTACTCGATAGCAAGAAGGGGACAAAGGATCAAATCCTCAAGGTCCTACAACAAGTCTACGAAGACGATGAGTTTGCTGACGATGAAGACAACAGCGGAGACAAAAGGGTGGCAGTACTTTCCACTAAGCTCCAGGAGAAGATCACTAAAATAAGGGGTTTTTGAAGCGAGGATGGAAGTCGATGTTTCCCTCCTCTAGATTACCGGATGCTGTACTATCACAAGAACGATGATCAATGACAATTCCCATAACCATTCGCACCCCATCCGGAATCATCGAAACCTATGCCCTGATCGACAGCGGAGCTACTGGCAATTTTATTAATGCCAAGCATGCCCGAAAATGGAAAATACCCCTAACTCATCTAAAGAACCCCCGAGATGCTATCAACACAGATGGATCCCACAACACTGGAGGAAGTATCACCCAGCGAGAATTCTTGACCTTGACCATAGGAGGCAAGACCCGAAGAAGGAGCCTGATGGTGCTTGGTTCCGGCAAGACGCCTATCATTCTAGGAATGGTGTGGCTTGCTGAAGAAAACCCAATAATCGACTGGGAGAAGCGGGAACTTCTCCTGGTATCCGACGAAGAAGTCGAGGAAAGACCACTACAGGTGGCACAGCGATACCTGGCCAAATATATCACTGAGGATCTGGACGATCCCTCAGAGGAGGTGATCATAAGAGAGAGTCTTGACGAGGAGATTCGCAGGACTACCGTATCTATGGAAATCGCCAGCAAGCAGATCCACGAACACAAGACCTTGCTGAAGGAGTATCAAGACTACAAGAGAGTCTTCTCAGAAGAGGCAGCCACCACCCTACCCCCATCCCGAAGCTATGACCACTGGATAGAACTCACTAAAGAGTTCATCCCGAAGCGGGCAAAGAACTATTCCCTAAACCCCGAAGAGTTGACCACATGCAAGGAGTTCATTGCGGAGCATCTAAAGAGTGGGAAGATCAGACCATCAACCTCCCCGCAAGCATCTCCATTCTTCTTCGTTAAGAAGAAAGATGGGAAACTCTGACCCTGTCAGGACTATAGGTACCTCAACTCGATGACGGTCAAGAACGCCTACCCACTCCCCCTTACCACCGACCTCATCAATAAGGTTAAGGACTCCCACATATTCACCAAAATGGATGTCTGGTGGGGGTATAACAATGTCCTCATATACCCGAAGGACCGATGGAAGGCAGTGTTTATCACACCAATGGGGCTTTTTGAGCCCACTGTCATGTTCTTTGGCCTGTGCAACTCACCCGCCACATTTCAAGCACTCATGGACGACATTTTCGCAGATTATCTAGCCGAGGGGTGGCTAATCATTTACATGGATGATCTCCTCATCCACTCGGCCGACTTACAAGATCATCACGAACGAACTAAGAAGGTGCTTATGAGGCTAGCAGAGCACCAACTTTACCTTAAACTAGAAAAATGCACCTTCAATGTCCCGGAAGTTGAATACCTGGGAATGGTGTTGAAGGAGGGAAGCGTAGCAATGGACCCAGTAAAACTGAAAGCCATTGAAGACTGGGAACCCCCGAAAACAGTAAAACAAGTATGGTCATTCTTGGGATTCTGTAACTTCTACAGGAAGTTTATCCCGGAGTTCTCCAACCTCACAAGGCCCCTAGTCGCTCTCACCACCAAGGGAAAATGGTGGGAGTGGACCCTGGAAACTGACGACACCTTCCGAGCACTGAAACGACTGTTTCTCTGAGCCCCTGTGCTACGCTACCCTGACCCCAATAAACCCTTCTGGTTAATGACCAACGCGTCATTAGCAGCCGCCGGTGCGGTACTTATGCAGAAAGACGGCAACGGGGATCTCCACCCGTGTGCCTACCGATCCTCCATGTTCGCCCCTGCCGAGAGGAATTACGACATTCATGACAGGGAGCTACTAGCCATCATCCTAGCACTGAAGGATTGGCGCCATTACCTCACGGGGACGGCCTTCTCAGTGATGGTCCTTATGGACCACAAGAATTTAACATACTTTCGCCAACCCCAGGACCTTTCCCGGAGACACGCTCGTTGGCAGCTCTTTTTGCAGGATTATGACCTGTGGCTTGTACATACCCCAGGGGGCCAGATGGGCCCCGCCGACTTCCTGTCCCGACCAGACGTTACCGACGACACCCAGGAACCCCTACAACTAATACCCGATGACATCTTCATCAGGTCTATTGACACTGCCCTATGTCAGGAGCTTGAGAAACCGCTCCACGACCCCGTTGCCCTGGACGCTCTCCTCCGTGTGAAACACGGCGAACCTGCCTTCCCACGAACCGACCCTGCCGATTGGGAGATTTGTAGCAACTCCCTTTACTACCAAGGATGCCTCTATGTTGACAAGGAGTTCCGTCAACCCCTTATGCATGCCATCCATTCCGCTGTAACCTCCGGTCACCCTGGCTTTTACCGGCTCCATAATTTCATCTCCTGGGACTACTGGTGGCCCGGGATGGCCTGGTTCCTTCGCCGATACCTAGCCGGTTGCCCCGTGTGCCAGAAACACAAGGTTGCCACCCACCCGAACCAACCCCCTATCGTGCCCATTCCTACAGTCGCCACCCACCCCTTCCAACATTTATCAATGGACCTCATCACCGACCTTCCCCCGGCCCCCCCGTGGGATGCTATTTTAGTCGTGGTGGACCACGGACTTTCGAAGGGGGCTATTTTCATCCCGACCACGAAGACAGTGACTGCAGAGGGGGTCACCAACCTATTTTTGAAGAATGTGTTCTCCCGTTTCGGCATCCATGACTCGGTAATCTCGGACAGAGGCCCCCAGTTTAATAGCACGTTCGCCAAAGAAATGGCCTGCTTACTCCAATACGACCCAAAATTATCCACTGCCTACCACCCACAAATGGATGGGGGAACGAAAAGGGTCAACCAAGAGTGGGAAACATACTTACGGATCTTTT
>JBBPJU010001246.1:0-13066 GCA_038088875.1 Austroboletus festivus | reverse complement strand
GAGCTCTTTAGCTTGGGGAGACTCGTTAGAACATTGGAGCGCTTCGCCTCCGATGCCAGACAACCAGGAGAACGTTCCACCGGGGAACAAGGAGTGGTTTACCTGGGACGCCCAGGAGTTGTATGACTACGTGCGCCGCCGCGAGAATATGTTCCCCTTTTGGTTCGATTAACTTTTATTTATTTTCGCTGATCTTCTTCGGGATATTCGATCTATTCCACAGCCTTGTCAGTTACCTCATCCACCCATACCCGCTCCACACTGCATCCGCCGGATTAGGTATTACGTCCCTTTTTCCCGATAGATCTCATATCCCCTTTTCGATCCTTTAGGAGTCCTTCCCACGTCCGTGGGAGTATTCCCATGCACTGCCCTTCTTCCCCTTTTTCTCCATAGGCAGTGCATGCCGTTACTTACGGTACTTACGTACAGATCCCATCTTGATGGAGACGGACCCATCTTGATGGATCTCTCAGGACGCTTACCCCTTTCATTGCCTCTCTTACGGCAAGCTCTATCTATCCTTAGGAGGAAGTCTTACCTAATACTTCCGAAAGTCTATATAAGCGCCCATGTACTTTACCACTATTCCTTAGTTAGATTCTATGCAATCCAACATGGAGTCTGCTGTACCTTTGAGTGCAGAAGGTTCTTCACTCATCGAGAGAGTTCTACTGAGACATTGTCTCAACGCTCGTTACATCATCTACGATCTCGGCACCCGCGCCAGGGAGAACGTTCTTGCGACACTTATACGCCGCTGCCCTCGCCTCGGTTACGTTGACCACGTAATCGCCAAGTCCATCGGGCTCCGCGTACTGCGTTCCGTATCAGCTATACTCCAGGGATGAATCGTAACAATGCTACATGGTGGATCATGACCATGAGTAACTATTTCTCCATGAACGACGATATCTACATGTATGGACAAGATAAGATCAACACCGCATTGAACAAAATGAGCAAAGGAAGGGGAAAGACGTTTGCAGAAGCATACTACAATCAGCGAGAAGAAGGAACTATCCCAGATACTCAAACGTGGAAGGAGTTTAAAGAAAAATTCCTCAAAGCATTCTCATCTAAGGAGGTCCACCTAGACCATCAAAGAAAGTTAGCTGCTCTAAAACAAAAGGACAAAGAATCCTTCCCCACCATGAAAGGACTCCAGGGGTATACGCAGGACTTCCAGCTATATGCAGGAAAAGCTAAAATGACCGATGATGCCGCCCTGATGGAATGGTTCATCAGAGGGTTAAATCCACTGATCACGGAAAAAGTGATCGGGAATAAAGAGCCGGAAACCCTTAAAGAGTGGATAGAATCCACTCACAAACAAATGAGGCAGATTAAAAGAGTCCGAGACCTAAAAGGGAATTGGTACAAAGCTGAAGCATGGGAAAGGGACCCAAACGCCATGGATGTAGACATTATCAAACTATCTCCATTCAACCATGCCAAGCACATCAAGGAAAATTGCTGCTTCATATGCCATAAAGTAGGGTGTTCTACCAGGAACCACCCACGCCCAGGAACATCTCCCCACCCAAACAAGTTCCAAAAGAAGGAACAAACTAAGGAGATCTCAGATTCTGTCCTCAAACCTATGGCAATTTCCAATTATGTCAAAGTATTGGAAGAAAGGGATGTAAAAGAGGAAGAGATCATCAAGATCCTCAAAGAGGTATACGAGGAACCTGCCTACCAAGAAGAGGAAGAAATCGTTGCAAAAATTAGTGTCGAAAGAATACAAGAAGGGATAGCTAGGGCAAAGGGTTTTTAAAAGGGAGAACATGATCAGTGTGTACCTCTTCTACTACTTGGAATGTACAATCTCTAGAATGACTGTCAATCACCATCCCCATTCAAATCATTCCAGGAAACACTGAAATAAAAGCCTTAGTCAATAGTGGGGCAACAAAATGCTTCATTAACGAGACCATCATCCGGAAACTACGATTACCCCTCACCAAATTAAAAATCAGAAGGATAGCGGTGAACGCAGATGGAACTATAAATAAGGGAGGAGACATCACCCATAAGACTACCCTTACCACATCCATCGGCAGACAAAAAGAAACCAGAGACTACCTGGTTATAAAAAGCGGAAAAACAGATATGATTTTGGGAATGAGCTGGTTGACCAAACACAACCCAACAATCGACTGGGTACAGAGGGAACTAAAAGGGGAGAAAAGGGGAGCTGATCCAGAGAAACAAAGATATCTGATCAAATATCTTACCACCAATTTGGCGGAAGAACCAAATGAGGAAGTGCTTATCAGATGCTGCACGGAAAAGGAAGAAATCCACAAACTTACTATCTCCACCAACTTAGCGCGAAAAGAGGAGAGAAAGAACGTACATAACCCTCCCAACTAAATTCACACAATATGAGAAGGTCTTTTCTGAAGAAGCTACTACCTCTCTTCCACCAAAAAGGGCATATGACCACCACATCAACCTCCTCCCCTCCTTCACACCCCGAAGAGCAAAAAATTACCCCTTGAACCCAGAACAAACCAAAGCATGTAGGAAGTTTATCGAGGAACACCTCCGGAGCGGAAAAATCCAACCATCACAATCCCCCCAAGCATCCCCATTCTTCTTTGTAGATAAGAAGGATGGTAAACTTCGTCCATGTCAAGATTATCGATACTTAAATGAACATACTGTCAAAAACGCTTACCCATTACCTCTTATTGGAGAACTAATAGATAAGCTATGGGGATTGAAAATCTTTACCAAAATGGATATATGATGGGGATACAACAATGTGAGAATAGTACTGGAAGACCGCTGGAAAGCAGCCTTCATCACCCCTATGGGATTATTTGAACCAACAGTAATGTTCTTCGGATTATGTAACTCCCCCGCAACCTTCCAAGCCCTAATGGATGACATCTTCGCCGATTACTTAGCTGAGGGGTGGTTAATCATATATATGGATGATCTTCTCATCCACTCCCCAAATCAATCCATCCATGACGAGAGAACATGTAAAGTCCTGGAAAGGATGATGGAACACAAACTTTATCTAAAACTGGAGAAATGTTCGTTTGATACAAAAACTACTGAATACCTGTTACAATTCATCCATGGAGCATAGCTGAGTAGCATCTGGACTACTCTTTTTCCTTGATACCTTTCACCTTGACTTACTTGTACCATTTCCTAGATGAGTCTACTTGCATTCTATGCGGATATGCTCCATTTCTCTGACTCATCTAACTCTTCTTATTTCTGCTTACCTAATTTCTCTTTGTCATAGACTTTCCCTTTGATCCGATTACTCAGTGTATATTTGTCATGGATGAGTCATTCCTTATCTCTTATCTTGGTTCAACCCTTGACTCTTCTGACTCATCCAATCCCTTTATATCTTGGCTTATCTGCTCTTCCTACTTATCAGTGACTCAGCCCTTGATCTCAGATCACCTTCCATTCTTCTGGCTGAGACAGCACTTCTTCAATATTCTGTCACTGATACAGAACGCAGGACGTGGAGGCCTAGCTGCTGGGCAATGTAGGTGTCGAACGGTCCTAAGTTTGGAAGATATCGAACGTAAGTGGCTTAGATGTTAATCCTGGCCCTTGTGCCGAGATTGAATAGGATGAGATGGTGGTTAAGGCAATGGCATAATAGAACTCTCTTGATGAAAGGGTGGCGATCCCCCTCCAAAGGTACAGCCAGACTTCCACGTATGATTGCATAGAATCTAACTGGGGAAACTCTAATGTACATGGGCGCTTATATATGTAATGGGGATGGGCTGGGAATGTATTCCCTAACCAGACTCCGGCCCAAGGGCGCAACACTGCTGCCACTCTGGGTTGGACTCTATCCGGTCAGGGAAGGATTTCGGAAGGGAAGTGGGAAAGCGTCCTAGGAGAAAGATCCCATCGTAAGATGAGATCGTGTCATAAATACCACAATTGACGGCATGCACTGCCTATGGAGAAAAGGGAAGGGCAGTGCATGGGAATCCTCCCACGGGCGTGAGAGATACTCCTAACGGATCGTAAAAGGAGATATGAGATCTATCGGAAATAAGGGAAATAATACCTAATCCGGCGGACGCAGTGTGGAGTGGGTATGGGTGGAAAAGGTAACTAACAAGGCTGTGGAATAGATCCAATATCTCCAAGGAAGATCAGCGAAAATAAATAAAAGAATTAGTCTGACCAAAACGGGAACATGGACTCCCGTCTGCGCACATATTCGTACAACTCCTGGGCGTCCCAGGTAAACCACTCCTCATTCCCTGGGGGAACGTTCTCCTGATTGTCCGGTAGTGGAGGGGATGTGCTCCACTGGTCTAATGAATCTCCCCAAGCTAGGGAGCTTGAGAAGTCAGTCTCCATCTCTGCAAAGTGTCCTGAAGAAAAAGAAAAAGACGGTGCATCAAGCACCTCTGGGTATGGGATAGGGGGTCGTATCCATCGTTCCATAACAGTCACCTTCTTGAACATTCTGATGATTCATCATTCTGACTCATCATCAGTACCCTTTACCCAGCTTCCTCTCTTGTACTACACAGCCGCTCCCCTTGATCACTATATATAGTGGCTTTCCTTGTACAGTAGATCCCCATCTTAGACCTCCCTTAATACCTCCCTTTGCATAACTCCCAGTTACCTCTTCCTATGATTCATCGATACTCCCTGTACCCTCTATCTCTATGAATCTATCATCTGCTTTGTCTCTCTCATCGCCCGACTGGCATCTCTCTGTTGCTTCAACCGGAACCCTTGACCTTTCAATGATTCTCCTTGATCTCTTGGAGACTCCTTTCTCCTTGTTATTGGTGATGTTCTGTCATCAGACCTCCATCCGTCCCATCACCAATTCCTCTATCTACTGACAACTTGCCTTCCCTCTGCTTTCTTCGTTGACCCTTGACCCCTTCACTAGAACTCTGGCAGCACCTCTTGTCCTCTCCGTCCTATGGCATTATCTATCGCTTTCCTTTATCTCTTTGGTGATGTCCTCTTTACCCCTCATCCATCACCATCTCCTCTACACCCAAACCTAGAACTTACCTTGCCCTCCCCCTCCTCTGTCCTTCTAGTTCTCTGTATAGGGACATAAGAGCTACACTTGGACCTACCCGGTACAAGCGTAACAATACCTGGGAATGATCATTTCGGAGGGACGAACCGAAATGGATCCAGTAAAACTCAAAGCTATCCAGAAATGGAACCTCCCAACTTCTGTAAAAGGAACATGTTCCTTTTTAGGATTCTGCAACTTCTACTGAAAATTCATTGAGGGATTCTCTACCAAAGCCTGCCCCCTCATAGAATTAACAAAAAAGGAAAACAAATGGAACTGGGGGGATTCCCAGGAAAACGCATTCTGAGAACTCCAAGGGCAATTCCTCAAGAAACCAGTTTTGGCAATTCTGGACCCCTCCAAACCCTTCTTCATAATGACTGACGCCTCACTAGTAGGGACAGGAGGGGTACTTATGCAAAAAGATGTCAATGGGGACCTACATCCGTGTGCCTACAGGTCCAGCACCTTATCCCCTGCGGAATGAAATTATGACATCTACAACAAAGAATTGCTAGGGGTCATCCATGCCCTCGATGACTGGAGACATTACCTAACCAGAACTCACCACCCAGTCACACTCCTCACTGACCACAAAAACCTCTTGTATTTCAAAGAAGCCCAAAAACTATCCAGACAACATGCCAGATGGCAACTATTCCTTCAAGAGTACAATCTTATCTTTCAACATCTCCCAGGAACCCAAATGGGGTCTGCTGATGCATTGTCTAGGTTACCAAACCCAAATCTAACCGATGATAACTCTAAATTACAACTACTCCTGGACGAGCTATTTGTAAATAAGATCAATCTGGCCCTGAAAGATAAGATCAAATCTTCATCGGAAAAGGATCCATTGGTACTCGAAGCACTCCGACATATGTACCAAGAAAACCACATTCCAGACAAAACCCACTCCTCCGATTGGACCTACACTGACGGACAACTCTACTTCCGACACCGCCTCTACATTCCCCCAAATGAGCGAAGAGACTTAGTCCATTCCTTCCACTCCTCCGCTGCCAGAGGACATGGGGGGCAACATCGAACCATCCAACTCCTCTCTCAAGACTACTGGTGGCCAGGACTATCTACATTCATCAGAAAATATATTGCAGGATGCCCCATTTGCCAACAAAACAAAAACATAAATAATCCCTCTCACCCACCCCCCATTCCCATTCCAGCAGCCACACCCCACCCGTTCCACACCATATCAATGGACATGATCACCGATCTTCCCAAATCCAACGGAGTGGATTCTATATTGGTTGTGGTGGACCACAGCCTTAGCAGGGGGGCAATTTTCTGTTATGCTGGACAAGCATGACACCTAGTCTGATCCTTTATTGCAGCATACACTCAATAGTAGTGTGAAGACTAATAGAAATCCTTGGAGTTCGCTGCAGTGACTCTTTCACACTGAGGAAACTAGATACCACACTTGTGATTGTGTAGATCTAGCTAAGGTTACAAGTACAAATGGCTACCATATTTATAGTGATCCCCTAAGGTATAGATCCTATAAGTGGAAGGGAAGAGGCACTGTAGATTGAGATCCACAAATGCTACACCTCACATGAGGCAAGAAACGAGGTAGTCCGATGATAGGGTAAATGAAAAGGGGTTGGTGATGCCCAGCATATTGGTTCAGAGATAAGACAAGGTGGCCTCCATCAGGAGAGCCAAAATATCGGTACATCAACAGAGAGGTCATTGACAGAAGATCTGAAGTAGATCAATGACCAAAACTGTCCCCAATACTGAGGCAGAAAATAGAACTCAGCTTTTGGGTATCAAGGAAAAATAAAGGGGGTCTGTCACTCGACTTTCCGCCCACTACTCCATCCACTCATCTGCCTGTGGCCAGGCCAGTTCCTCCTCCAGTGGTGGGTCCAGTTCATCGACATCATATCCATTCTCCATCCATAACCAACAGGTAGTACAAAAACAGTCCTTCTGGTGACCCAGACAATCTTTATCAAGGATCGTAACATTACCTCCATGGTATGGCTGAAACCCCAATTCACGCCATAGATCCGTCCTCGTTCTCCGACCCTGGGGATCTGGGGTGGTCAGGACATCTGTGAGGACCATGTCCAGGTGCGGTGAGGTGGCAGTGAGGGCAGACGTAGGATCTGCAGGCCTTGATAGTGTGGTCGTCTCCCTTGCAGAGTCTGCAGTAAAGAGAGGGATAAGGCTGTCTAGGTACCAGCTGTCTAGCGGGGGTGGGGGGTTCATCAATTCGGTCAATGAGGGGAGGTCTGGTTGGGAGGGGAAGTTGGTCGGTTCACTCCTCGTCAGAAGACATCCTGGTAGATGGTGTGATGGAATGAGGATTCCTTCCGCTAGGGCCATGGTGTGGGAGTGGGGGGACCCAGTTAGGCGAAATAATCGCATTAGTGAAATTCCCAGCACTAGCTCGGATGATACTTCGATAATATCTTCCTGAGCGATATCCTCGGAGTCTAATAGCTTGGGGTTGTTCCTGGAATATTCTTTCGATAAAGTTGATGAGGGGGATGGCTGGTAAGGAGCTGATGGTTCTGTCGAAGTTGAGGTGGTGGAGTGTGTCTAGGATGTGCTCGATGGACTCTTCAAGGGCATTGGTAGCATTGTTGGGAAAGTTGGGTGATGTGGCTGCCACATTCCAGACCATAGTGAGGCTTCGGTAGGAGAAGACGGTCGTGAGGAGGGGGGAAGGGAACCGTAGATCATTATGGTTGAGGAGGTGTTCGAGAGTGGTAGGAGTGTCAAGGAAGAGGGTGTAGAGTCTGCGACATTCAGAAATCGGAAGGATATCGATGATATAAATGTCTGAAATGGAGGAAAGGTAAATATTCATATTGATGGGAAAAGAGGAAGGGATAACGGAATTATAGAGAAAGGGGCGGCTAGCGCAGAGGGGATCAATGTGGGTTTGATTGGAGTACGCCACCATGAAGTCACCAGGGGGAGGTATGATAAGGACAATAAGCAATTGTGCAGAAGAAGGTGTGTTCTTCTTTGTGAGTTTGACAGAAATGGGCATGGTGGCCAGGTTTGAAGATGGACAGGTGAGAGAACTGGCGAAGTTTCTTTTTCTTTTGTTTACTAAGTTTATGAGAAGTGAGGGTAAAGCGGTAGAAGTCTATTCGGCAGGAGGGTTGTTTGGAATGCATGTTTAGAGGGAATAGAGATCTTTATAGTTTTTTAGAATAGCATCCATGTTGGTGAAGTTCCTTTCGGATTCCCAAGTGTTTTCTGAGGAGGGTTATCCCTTCCACCGGATGAGATATTGACGGCGAGCAGATGGACCCCTATGTGCCACGATCTGATCAATCTTGTATTCTTCTTCGTTATCTATCTCCATTGGGGGTGGTGAGGTAAACGGAACTCTGTACTCTTCTGTTTGAATAAATGGGGAGAGAAGGGAAGCATGGAAGATGTCATGAATCTTCCAAGTGGGTGGTAACTTCAATTGATACGTGAGCAGGGAGAGAACCTTAACAATTTCAAATGGTCCTTCTTGTCTAGGGGCAAGCTTTCGGGAGATATATGGGATTTTTAGGTTTTTATTTGATAACCAAACCTTATCCCCTATCTTCCAGGGTTTAAAGTTTGATTGGGTTTTCTTCATCATAGATTGCTGAGATAAGATAAGGGCTGCTTTGGCTTCTTCCCTGGCATTTTCTAAGGTTTTCAGTCGGTTTTCTGCTGTGGGAAGGAAGGTTTTTCTGAGTGGAGGATAGGCTCATGGTTCATAGCCCATCATGGTGGAGAACGGGGACTGTTTAGTGGCAGAGTGCGTCATAGAGTTGTGGTGGAATTCTGCGATGGGGAGTAGATCGGTCCATTTGTTTGGTTGATTGGTACAGAATATCCATAGATAGTTCTCTAGTTCCTGATTTACTTGTTCCGTTTCTCCATTGGTTTGGGGATGATAGGCTGTGGAGAGGGCAACATCATATTCAAGTAGACGGGCAAGTTCTCTGGCAAATGCTGAGGCAAATTGAGGGCCTCTATCTGAGATACATTTGTCATGAAGTCCAAATCGTTTGAATACGTGGTGGAAGAAGAGTGAGGCTACTTCTTCTGCCGATACGGTTTTGTTGGTTGGGATGAAAATTACCCCCCGAGTAAGGCCATGGTCGACCACGACCATAATACTGTCGAAACCATTACTAGGGGGTAGGTCGGTGATTAGATTGATGGAGATATGCTGGAAGGGAAGGCTAGCAGTTGTGGAGATAGGGGAAAGTGGGGGGAGTGTCAGGTGAGTGATGACTTTGTTGGCCTGACAGGTGGGGCATCCATTAATAAATCGGCGGATGAAGGAAGACATTCCTGGCCACCAATAATCTTTGGAGAGTGTCTGGATGGTTTTGTATTGACCGCTGTGTCCTCTAGTGAGGGAATGGTGTAGAGAGTGAACAAGAGGGTGGCAGGCGGGTTCCGGGATGTATAGTCTTTTCTGGTAGTATAATTTTCCTTCGTCAAATGACTAATCATGGGGGGAAGAACGGGGTAGAGGGAGAGTGACACCATCATCTAGATGTTGTAAGGCTTTTAGTACAAGGGGGTCAGATGGGGTAGAGATGATGATCTTCTCCTGAAGGGCTAAATCTATTTTTCTGATGAAGAGGTTGTCGGGCAGTAGGAGGAGATTGGTGTTATCATTGGTAGTTGGTGGGAGATCTTTGCGGGATAGGGTGTCAGCAGGGGAGAGGTCTTTTCCCAGTACATGGCAGAATGTAAGATCATAGTCTTGTAAAAAGAGTTGCCATCGAGCATGTCGTCGGGTGAGTTTTCTTGGTTCTTTGAAGTATAATAGATTTTTATGGTCAGTTAGGATAGTGACTTGATTTTCTGTTCCTTGTAAATAGTGTCTCCAATCTTCCAGGGCGTGAATAATGCCTAGTAGTTCCTTGTCATAGATGTCGTAGTTTTGTTCTGCGGGGGATAGTGTGGATGAGCAATAAGCACAGGGGTGAAGATCTCCATTGCCATCTTTCTGCATGAGGATACCTCCAGTAGCTCCTAATAAAGCATCTGTCATTATATAGAATGGTTTCTTTGGGTCCAGGATGGATAGGACAGGTTGACTGAGGAAGTGTTTCTTTAGTGAGAGGAATGCATCATTTTCCTTGTTGGTCCATTGCCATGGTTGGTTCTTTGTGGTGAGGGTGACAAGGAGACGACAGATGTCAGAGAATCCTGAAATCAATTTGCAGTAGAAGTTGCAGAATCCTAGGAAGGAACGGACTTCTTTTACTGTAGTCAGGGGAAGCCATCCTTCAATGGCTTTTAATTTGGTTGGGTCCATAGATTGTTCGTCCTCTGATATGATCATTCCTAAGTAGTCTACCTTCGATGCATCAAAGGTGCACTTCTCTAACTTGAGGTACAATTCATGTTCCATCATCTGCTGTAGAACCTTCAGTGTTCGTTCATCCTGTAGTTCCCGGGAAGGGGAGTGGATTAGGAGGTCATCCATGTAAATGATCAACCATCCCTGGGCAATGTAGTCAGCGAATATATCATCTATGAGAGCCTGGAAAGTGGCTGGGGAGTTACATAGACCGAAGAACATAACTGTTGGTTCAAACAGTCCAAATGGCATGATAAATGCAGCTTTCCACCTGTCTTCTGGTCTGATCAATACATTGTTGTATCCCCATCTTACATCCATTTTTGTGAACACCTTTGATCCTTTTACTTTGTCCACCAGGTCCAATATAAGAGGTAGGAGGTAGGTGTTCTTGACTGTATGGGAGTTAAGATATCAGTAATCTTGGCATGGTCGGAGCTTTCCATCCTTTTTATCTATGAAAAAGAAAGGGGAAGCCTGGGGGGATTGTGACGGTTTGATCTTTCCGGCAGCTAGTTGTTCGTCTAGGAACTTCCTACATGCTTCACTTTCAGTGGGGTTGAGGGGATAGTTTTTAGCTTGTTTCGGAGTAAAAGAGTCATCCAGATCAATGCAGTGATCATATGGTCGGAATGGTGGCACCTTATGAGTAGCTTCTTCAGAGAATACTTTCTCGTATTTTTTGAACTTTTCTGGGAGTTTTATCTCCTTTTTCTCTTCGTTGATTGCCAGTTCAGTGGATATGGTGGTTTTCCTGATTTCTTCAAAGTCTTCTTCATCTCCGCAATGTTGGATTACTACTTCTTTGGTGGGGTGAGTGAGATCACAAGATAGATATTTGACTAGATATCTTTGTGGTTTGGTATCATCTTTTCTTGTTGGAGTTCTTTCTGGGATAGATAGGTGTCCGGTTGACCAGTCGATGTCTGGGTTTACTTGTTTTAGCCAGGTCATTCCTAGGATAATATCTGTTTTTCCACATCCGATGATAAGGAAGGTCCATTTCTCCTTCCTTTCAGATATTTCTATTTCCACTGTGGTTTTATAGTGTATTTCTCCTCCTGCGTTCTTTGCTCCATCGGCATTTATGGCATTTCTGGGTTGTCTGAGTCGTTCCAAGGGGAGTTCATGTCTTTTGGCAAATGATAAGTCTAGGAAACAGTTGGTTGCTCCACAGTCGACTAGGGCTTGGGTTTTGATCATGGTTCTTCCATCTAGATTATGTATGAGAATCAGGATTTGGATTGCATTGGGATTGTTTGATACTAGTACAGATGGAAGTTTAGGGAGTCATGACACGATAGCATGCCCCCGCTTTAAAAACCCTTTACTTTGGCTATACAAGCAATCATTTCCTTAGAAAATGTGGATTGGACTTCCACCTTGGCGACTGTTTCTTCTTTTGCCTCATCATCTATTTCCATGGGTGTATATTCCTTATCATACACCTGTTGCAGCACCCTGAGAAGATCTTCTTGATTAACCTTTTTCTCGTTTGTTAATTTCTTTATGTATTCATTGGCTACTCTGCTTGGTTCCTCTTTCACTTCCCTGACCTTCTCCTGAGGTTTCACTTGTGTTCCTCGGCTATCCTTACTTCCCTGATTCTGACCCTGAGGGCGATCTCTTGGGTGTTTTCTAGTAGAACAGCCTACTTGGTGATATATGAAGCATCGGTTTTCCCTGATGTGCTTGGCTTTCTTGACTGGGGAGAGTCTGATGACGTCCACATCCATAGCATTTGGGTCACGACTTCTTCCTCCATTGCTTCCTCCTCCAGAGTAAGAAAGGTGATTTCCTCTGAGGTCTCTTTCACTTTCAATTTGTCTCATCCTAGTGTAAGATTTATCAATCCAAGACTTTAGCATATCTGGTTCTCCTTGTAACACAATAGGGGAGGAAATGTTAAAGTTTAATCCTTTGACAAACCATTCGCATAGCGCTCCTTCACTCTTTTCCTTGGAGTTGGCCACTTCGAGTTGGAAGTCTTGGATGTATTCCTGGAGGTTAGCCATGGTGGATGGACCTCGTTTCATATGCATCTGGGTTAACTTTCATCGGCTGTCTTTGTGAGATTCTTCTGATACAAAGGAGTTGGAGAATTCGATGGCAAAGTTTTCATATTTGTACTTTTTCTTTTCTTCATCACTTCTATTGTCATGAGAGGTATACCATCCTTTGGCATATATCCTTCCTCTTCCCTTATTCATCTTGTTGAGATAGGTGAAAATCTTTTTCATGTCCGTGTCGTAGAGGTCTTCATTTAGTAGAAAGTAGGCAGACATGGATAAAATCCACCACTTAGCATCTTCCGCTTTTCTGGAGAAGTCCGCAGGGCATCCTGCTCAGAGTTCTTTTGCTGATGCAGTGGACATCCTTTCTTTTCTGGGTGGTACTGGTATTCCGAGGGTGAAGTCTTCTTCTTCGACATCTACCTGATGATACGGAACGCAGTACGCGGAGCCCGATGGACTTGGCGATTACGTGGTCAACGTAACCGAGGCGGGGGCAACGGCGTATAAGTGTTGCGAGAATATTCTCCCTGGCGCGGGTGCCGAGATCGTAGATGATGTAGCGAGCGTTGAGACAATGTCTCAGTAGAACTCTCTCGATGAGCGAAGAACCTTCCGCGCTCAAAGGTACAGCAGACTCCACGTTGGATT
>JBBPJU010001245.1:0-13075 GCA_038088875.1 Austroboletus festivus | reverse complement strand
ACATCACTCTCCCCCCCTTCCCCTCCCCCCTCCCCTTCCATATCTCTCAACAGACCTATGCAGTGTTGTATATGGCAGAAAAAACTGTATGCTCTGTAGTGACTGTTGAAGTCTGATTTGATTTTTTAAACTGACTCTGTACAGAGGAGGTGCTCTGTACAGACCTCACAGACCTCTCCAGATTTCCAGATTCTGTGAACTCTGTGAGCAAAAAGGCTGTTTGGCTGATGTTGAGATGAGACAGAATCCACTCTAATGAGAAAGTCCCCTCTCAAACATGATCACAAATGAAGTGGTACCACAGATGAATCTGGTGCATCTTTGAATGGCTCATCAAGGTGCTTGTGAGAGAGATCGCCCCCATATTGTCACAGCAGATCAGAGAAGGAATGTCGACTGTCTGGTGGATGCTTTCAAGGAAGGAATGAATCCAGATGCCCTCAGCCATGCAGGGCATCAAAGCAACATATTCAGCTTCTGTGGAGGAGAGTGATTGTGTGCACTGCTTCTTTGATGTGTGAGCAATGGGCCCCCCATAATAGTACCACACATAGACTGGGCAGCATCAGCTCAAGACAGCATATCAGTTGGTTCCCTTCAAGTATCTGATTACATGTTTTGCTGCAGCATAGTGATGGAATTCCAGGTTGGAACATTGTTGAGCAAGGTGTTGAACAGCATGGGCTATGTCAGGACAAGTGCAGGTTGATAGGTAGATGAGTTCCCTGACAATTTTTCTGTAAGCAATTTGCAGGTCATTAACTGCAGGGAACTCCTGCTCATCTTGTTCAAAAGGCACCCTTGGGTCCATGGGAAGTGACACAGGGTTAGCATCTGTCAGTCCATACTCTGTGCACAGATGGTTAATGTATGACTCCTGATGAATCCACACCTCTTTCATCTCCCACCTTTGTTTGACTTGAATGCCAAGGTAAAGGCTCACATCTCTGAGATCGCTGATGCCAAAGCAGTTGGTGATAGTGTCATATGCCGAGTTTTACTCTGGTCCTCTGGTTTTACTCTGGTCCATTCTCCTTATTCTATCTTGTTCTGTTCATTACTCTATTATATTATCTTGCTCCATTACTCCATACCAACTCCTGTTCCTCTGATGCATTTCCCTTTTCTGTATCTTGCACATGACCTCAAGCTATTTCAGATACCTTCACCATGATGATAGGTTTCACCTCATCGATAGGTTTTATTCCATGGTTATGTTTTACTTTGATATGTTTCACTATTTTCTTGATTGACATGTTTCGTCGCATGATCCTCTTCCCAACTCCAATCTCCGCTTAGTCATCCGTTTCCTCCTAGTATATAAACTCCCTACTTTGCTCTGTATATTTCTTAGTTTGAATATTGACATAAGTTGACATTCTCACCTCTTGTTCTCTTCCCGACTGAACTCGACAACATTCGTCTTGTTCATCACCTGTTTGCTTTGAGTCTTGACGACTCTACTCTGACCCTCTGACTGACTCTGACCCTCCGGCCATATCCGACCCCTCCGAAATTCAGGACAACTGGACTCTGTGTAAGGGCACACCACATAAGGTAAAGCCAAGTCCTGTTAGACCAAACCCAACTCCAGCATTCTGGAGTTATATCGGAGCACGTCAGGATGACTTTTAACAGTATATTCGAACTCGCACTTGCATCAGAGTTCTCTACAGTATTGTTATGCTTAAACCAGGTAGGTCCAAGTGTAGCCCTTAGGGTCAAGGGTTCAATATAGAGTATTATCTAGTGAATACTCAAGAGGTTTTCAAGAGAGAAGTGTCCACTCAAAGTAGGATGAAGACTGTAGTCAGGGAGGCTGAGTGGAAGAGAACACTCAGGAGTCTGACGGGGAACAAGCACAAGAGATGTAATTGTAAGGGAGAACTAGACTAAGGTACATGGCAGCGGAGAGGTAGGTTTATATAGTGAACAGGAATGAGAGGCAGTGTGGGAATACTGCCTTGAATGGAAAGGAAGCTGTCTGTAGATGAGTCATATAGAATACGATGGAATGTCAAAGAAGAATCGATGAGTCAGAAGATTAGAAAGATGACTTATGATGACAACAAACAACTGAGTAATCAGGCTGATTACTAGGCACAAATGAGTAAGCATGAGTAAGATGATATGACTCAGCCTGAAGATGAATTGGACTTATCCCAAGTAGGATTATCCAAGAAGAAATGAAAGGCTAGAGTCGATACAATAGTTATGTGACAGACGAAGAAAGAAATCGTAACAAGTATGGCCACTAGAATCACTCGTGCTTGTTCCCGTGCTATCACTGATGCACCCTCTTCTCCTCATTTTCAGCCTCTTCAGACATTTAGCAGCAGTTGTTGAGGTCCTGACCTTGTTGATCAATTCCGCAGTTTCTCCACCAGGCGCACTCCCGTCTTAGCCTCTCACGCACCAGTTCCTCATCCCTCGCCCACTCCCGCTGCTCATATCGAAGAGTTATTCATTGATGACGAAGTCCCACCATCGGACATGTGGTTGCCACATACTCCTGTCAACCGCGGCAACTCCGGTGATCTGGACGGGCCCAGAGGTGACCCTGATGACGATCCCGACGACACTGACAACAACTTCACTCTTGACCCCCCCTTGTCAGACAAAGAAGAAGATGATGATGAGCCTGCTCAGCCTATTCCTTATGACACGCTTACCAATCTTGCTAGCACCATTCGTGGCCTTGCTTGCTCCTCTCGTCGTAAGCCCGAGTCATCGCAGAGGACTAAAGTCCGGGAGCCTGACCAGTTTGACAGAACTGATCCCTGCAAACTCTGGATATTCCTTGTCCAATGTGAGTTGAATTTTCAAGACTGTCCTAAAGCTTTTGCCTCTGACCATGCTAAAGTCACTTTTGCCCAGTCCTATCTCAAGGGCATGGTGCTCAAATGGTTCAAACCGGACTTACTCTTGATAGAAGATCTGGACCTCCGCCCTCTCTGGATGGATAATTATAAAGAATTTGTTTTAAACCTCCAGACCAATTTCAGACCTCATGACCCCATCGGGGATGCAGAGCATCAGCTTGACCAGCTGTCTATGAAGGACAGTCAGCGAATTAATAAATATGTCATTGAATTTAACAGAATCGCTTTGCAAATCCGGGGTTACAGAGAAGGTGCCCTCTGGCATCATTTCTACAATGGCCTTCTGGACCGCATCAAGGACGAAGTTTCCCATGTTGGCAAACCTCCCACTCTTGCCAAACTCCATCAGCTCATGCACTCCATTGATGCTCGCTATTGGGAATGCAAGTCCGAGATCAACCGCCAGATGAAGCAGTCCAACCCTCCTAAGACCTCCGACACTCTTTCTGCCCCATCCGCTACTTCCTCCAGCTCTAAGGAGTCAAAGAACAAATCTACCAACAACTCCGCTGGCTCCTCTAAGACGTCTGCTTCTCTGAAGCCTGACTTGTCATCCAAGCTTGGAAAAGACAGCAAGCTCATGGCCGAAGAATGCAAGCACTGATTTGACAACAAACTCTGCATGTTTTGTGGAAATGCAGGGCATGTAGTCAAGGACTGTATGAAATCCACTTCCCGCGCTGCCAAGGGACGTTCAGCTAAGATGTCTACTCTGGACACTAAACCTGGAACCTCCGCTCTGGAGGCAAAAAAATAGTCAGCAACCCCTGTAACTCCACACGGACAGGAGGTTGCGTTGATTCTCCCCATGCTCTCAAGGAGATTCGTCTCAATGCATCCGCTCTTTCTGATCCACGATCACTCATGCCTTCTGTCACTTTTATTTCTTATAAAATTCCTCCTTCTCCTGCATTGTTAGATTCTGGTTCCTCTGATTGTTTTATCGACACATCTTTTGTTAGTAAACATGGACTTCCTACCTACTCTGTTTCTCCACTTCAACTCCACTTGTTTGATGGAACTTCTAATTCTACCATTGCTCAAGCTGTTGACCTTTCTATTTGTTTTGAAACCGGTGATATCACTCTGACAACATTTTATGTTACTCTGTTGGATGGTTCTTGTTCTCTTGTTCTAGGACACAACTGGCTCACCCACCACAATCCATTGATTGACTGGGTTTCGGGCAGTATCTCGTTCCACTCACCTGGACAAGCCATGCCAGCTCCCCTGAGCTCATCTCCGCAGCCTCCAGCTTCTCCACCTAAGGTTGACTCCTCCTCAGATCCACCATGTTTCTCTGACCACAAGGCTCCTCCTATTGCGCTCATTGGCACTCCTGCCTTTGCACTCACCTGTCGTCTTGAGGGCTCCATGCAGTTCTGTCTCCAACTCTGGACCCCCGAAAGCGACCTGCACTCCACCTCCGTTGATCCTGATCCGATCGATCTTTCTGGCATCCCTCCGGAATATCACGATTTCGCCGATGTTTTTAGTAAGAGCAAAGCCTCCAAGCTCGCTCCGCATTGCGATTTCGACCTGAAAATCGATCTGGAAGAAGGTACTTCCCCTCTGGTCGGCACTACTTACTCCCTTTCGCCCTCCGAGCTTGACTCTCTCCAAGCATTCCTCGACGAACATCTTTCTATGGGTTTTATCCACCCATCTTCTTCCGCTCACACAGCTCCAGTTCTCTTCATCCGCAAGAAAGACGGTTCGCTCTGCCTTTGCATTGACTTCCAAGGACTTAACAAGATCATGAAAAAAGACTGCTATCCACTTCCCTGCATCTCCGATCTCCTAGATGCTCCGAGCCGTGCAAAGATTTACACCAAAATCGACCTCCGGCATGCCTACCATTTGGTTCGTATTGCTGAGGGAGATGAATGGAAGACTTCTTTTTGGATGCGCTATGGCTCCTATGAATGGCTCATCATGCCTTTTGGTCTCACCAATGCCCCTGTGGCTTTTCAGTGGTTTATCAATTCCATTTTCGCTGATCTCCTCGACATCTACGTCATCATCTATCTGGACAACATCCTTATTTTCTCCACAGACCATGCCTCTCACAAAGCGCATGTCCGTGAAGTCCTCCAATGACTCTGGAAACACGGCCTTTATGCTAAGCCTGAAAAATGCGAATTCCACACTGAATCCACCAAGTACCTTGGCTACCAGCTCTCTCCAGCTGGTCTTACCATGTCCACTAAGAAGGTCAAAACTATTCATGACTGGCCCGAGCCCTGGAAAGTCTGTGATATTCAGTCTTTTCTCGGTTTCGCAAATTTCTACTGCCGTTTTATTCATGATTACTCCGGTCTCATTATTCCGCTCATTCGCCTTACTCGCAAGGGCACCCCTTGGGACTTCAATGACACTTGTCACTTGGCTTTTCAGTGCCTCAAGGACGCTTTTACCTCCGCTCCTATCCTCACCCACTGGGTTCCTGATGCACCCCTAATCGTTGAGACAGATGCCTCTGACTATGCAATCGCCGGAATACTCTCACTCTGATGTCTGGATGATGAGGTCCGCCCTGTCACTTTTTATTCCCACACCCTCTCCGCTCCTGAACTGAACTATGACACCCACGATAAAGAGTTGCTTGCTATTCATGAGTGCTTCTGCACTTGGCGACACTACCTCAAGGGCTCTGCTACTCCGGTCGACGTCATTACCGACCACAAGAATTTAGAATACTTCGTGACATCCAAGCTCCTGACTTGCTGGCAAGCGCGCTGGTCGGAGTTCCTCTCTCAGTTCAACCTGATCATCCATTTCTGCCCTGGACACTTAGGTGCTAAGCCTGATGCACTCACTAGATGCTGGGACATCTACCCCAAAGAGGGGGATAGGGACTATGCCCATGTCAATCCACATAATTTCCACCCCATTTTCACACAGGAACAGCTCTCCACTTCACTCCGGGCCACTTACCTATCAACTCTGGTCCTTTGCGCTGCTTCCCTTTTTGATATCGAAACCCTCCATAATGACATCCTTTCCGCTCTCCCCTCTGATCCCATTGGCTCTATCCATCTGTCCAATTCTGAATCTTCTGACTCTCGCTGGACCATTGACCCAGAAGGTTTCTTACGTCTAGATGACCGTATCTACATCCCCGACACTAATGACCTCCGACTCTGAGTTCTCCGGTACAAGCATGATCATCCACTCTCTGGTCATTTTGGACAGAATCACACGCTCAAACTTATCTGTCGAGAATACACCTGGCCAGGCATCCATACCTTTGTCAAGGAATACATCTCCTCTTGTACAGCTTGCGCTTGTGCCAAGGTTCCCTGCCACAAGCCCTACAGGCTTCTCAAACAACTCCCCATTCCCGAAAAGCCCTGGAATTCCATCTCCATGGACTTTATTGAACAACTCCCCACGTCCTCTGGACATACCTCCATTCTTGTCATCATTGATCACCTCTCTAAACAATGTGTGTTCATTCCGACGGATGATAAAGTCACATCTTCAGAGCTCGCAAAACTCTTCCTACTCCACGTCTTCTCTAAGCACAGAGTTCCTTCCCATATCACCTCCAATCAAGGCTCCGAGTTCGTATCTCACTTTTTCCGCTCTCTCGGTAAAGCTCTTGACATCCGACTCCACTTCACCTCCAGTTATCATCTGGAAGGCAATGGTCAAACTGAGCATATGAACCAGACCCTAGAGCAATACCTTCGGATCTATTGTAACTATAAACAGGACAATTGGTCTGAGCTCTTGCCCCTTGCAGAGTTCACTTACAACAACACTCCAAATGCTACTACTGGTGTCTCTCCATTCTTTGCCAACAAGGGTTATCATCCCAACATTGCCATTCATCTGGAGTGCAACCTCACTTCCACTCGAGCCCGAGATTACTCCGTAGACCTCGATTCACTTCACCAATTTCTCCGTGAAGAAATAGCTACCGCTCAGGAACAGTACCAAGGACCAGCTGATGCTAAATGAACTCTGGCACCGGATCTCAAAATCGGTGACCAAGTTTTCGTCAAAGCTAAGTACTTCCGGTCCACTCAACCATTGAAGAAACTGTCCAAAAAGAACTTAGGTCCATATCCCATCATTGCTCAGGCAGGCACACTATCCTTTACACTCCATCTTCCAGAGAACATGAAGTCCATTCACCCTGTTTTCCATGTTTCGCAGTTAGAACCCTTTGTCCCCAACACCATTCTGAACCGTATGCAGCCACCTCCACCTCTGGTCGAAGTCAACGGAGAACTGGAATATAAAATCTCTGAAATCCTCGACTCCAAAATTGATCATAGACGCTGTTACGCTTGTGCCAGGTAGGTCCAAGCATAGCCCTTATATCCCTACACAGAGATGGAAAATGAGGGAGAAGGGAAGGGCAAAGGTAAATTCTAAGGATAGACAAGAGGGATGGTGATGGACGAGGAAGCAGAAGGATATCACCAAGGACCAGGGGGAGCAATGGATATCACTATAGACGTGGAAGGCAGAGGTTACTGCCAGGTACATATAGGAGGATGGCCGGATGGCAGGAGATCAGGAATAAGAGGGCCATCAGTAATCAAGGGGAGACAGTGATGTGACAAGAGGAGAGGTAACTGAGGAACATCACCGATGTTCAGGATGGGAAGAGCTTCAGCGAGGCAGCAATCGGAGATGTTGCTGAAGATCAGGAGTCTTCAAAAAAGTGACAGGCAGATGTCTTGGGACAGACAGATGACGAGGATTTAGGGTATATGATAGATTCATAGGAGTAGAGGAGTTACAGAGGTGTCAAGAGATTATGGGGAAGAATGGTAGGGAATTATACAAGGGAGGTCTAAGATGGGGAACTATAGTACAGAGGAAGCCGCTATATGTAGTAATCAGGGGAGGCGGCTGTGTAGTACGAGAAAGGAAACAGGGTAAAGGGTACTGATGATGAGTCATGGTGACAAGTCATCAGAATGTCCAAGAATGTAATGGAACATCAAAGAAGTGCTGACTTAGCCAGAAGAATGGAAGGTGATCTGAGATCAAGGGCTAAGTCAGGAAGAATAGATAAGCCGAGATAATAATGGAATAGATGAGTCAGAAGGGTCAAGGGTTGAACCAAGATAAGAGATAAGGAATGACTCATCCATGACAGATATACAATGAGTAATCGGATCAAAGGGGATGTCTATGACAAAGGGGAATCGAGTAAGCGTGAATGTCAAAGACTAGATGAGTCAAGAGAAACGGAGCATATCTGCATGGAAGATAAAGGACTCATCTAGGATTCGATAGGTAAGTCAAAGGTAAAGGAAATCAAAGGAAAAGAGTAGTCCATGTAGCACTCAGCTATATCCCAGGGACAAATCGTAACAGATGCCGTAACTGCAAGTTGCTGTACTTGGTGCATTGGTCTGGATATGAAGGAACTGACGAAGAAACTTCTTGGCTTCTCGCTACTGAGCTTAGCCACGCCTCCGAACTTGTTGAGGAGTTCCACCTCCAATATCCAGATAAGCCCAGACCTCACTCCAGTTGATTTTTCTGCTTCGGCAATTGTATACCATGTTTTTCTATTTACAGGAAGGCGACCCAACTATCTATACTTCCACATCGTCCTCTACTTCCTCTTCTGAGTCCCCATACAGTTTCGCCTCCTTCACCAACTCCAATAATTCCGCCTCCGCTTCTTCCTCCTCTCCTTCTTCTATCTCATCTTCCTCCACTTCCTTGTCATATTCTTCCCCATAAACCTCCTCCAGCTTTGCCTCTACCAGCTGCTCCAGCAGGTAGTTTTGATAACACATGCTTGCCTGGATGGTGTCCCGAATCTCCTGCGCCACCACCAGCAGCTGTCTTGTGCACTCCACCATCTCCGAGGCTCCTGCTTCCTCCTCCATATGCGCCCTCTTTTGGGGCTGCTCCAACTCCTCTGCTTTCTTCTTCTGCTTCCTCTCTGGCTTCTCCTCTCCCAGCCTCTCACACCTCGCCTTAGCCTCCTGGCATGCTAAGCATGTCACACACCATGCGGACTATCCAAGGAGGGCCACCCCTTTTCCTCATGAGGGAGACCGCCCATGGCTCAACACCAATATTTCCACCGCTGCCTATGGAGGGAATCTAGATATGAGGCATCAGTTCTGGAACAGAGAGGCCGAAGGAGCAACCTGGGGAGAGGAGCCCCTCGGTGACGTGATCCCAGGATGGTGGAATGTTCAAGCACCACCAATCCACCTGGAGAAGACCATACCTGCGCCAGAGTGGCCCATGGACCCTGCATGGATGTGATTGCATCCATGCCCTCCCAGTATGTTGGTATGAATCCTATTCCTTATCTATGGACACTTGTTCCATTTCGATCGCACTCTTACACTGGTGTGATCTTCACTTCCCCCACCCATGCTTATCTGTCACAAAACCCTTTACCCTATGGACAGCCCCCCCTTCTTCCTGTGATCTCTATTTACGGTCATAGTAGTCTTCCATCCCCCTATAAATAGAGGTTGCCCATGTACATTATTCCTTAACTAGATCTACGTTTAATCTATGTGGTATTTGGTTCAATGGTTGCCCCTGAAGCGAAGGTCACCGACAAGACTTAACCAAACCTTTCCGGACTTCTACCAGTCTCCTGTCTACTGTTGAGTGACAGCTGGAACTTGGCAAATCCTTTGTGTCTTGGATCTATACCCATAGATTGCATCACAAAAGATCTAGTTGAACCTTGTTCACTCCTTGTTCTATCAAGAAGAGTCTAGTGGGCCTAAATCCCCACTAGGGAAGATCTGACAAACATTTACTCCGCTGCTGATCTCCCGTCAGAGGGAGAAGAAACCCACAACATCGACAACTCCTATCGAAACCACCCTATCCCTGATTCATCTTGAAGATTTCGAATCGGAGGAAGCTCTACTACTCCTAGCCATCATCTCAACCCCCGACCCCATTCAACCAGAACCTATCATCGCCCTTCTGAGAGCCTACCCGCACCTCCGGCCCTTAACACAGAAGTTGTTACAGCTGACAGGACTCCAACTCCTGTCCCACCTAATACAGCTATGTTGCAACCAACAGAACCGGAATTAGCCCTGGATATTGACCCACCACCAACCAGGAGGGAAAGAACCAGGATGTCAGAAAAATGGGCAGGTTTACCAACTGATTTCTCTGGAGAATCGGAAGATGCAACATGGTGGATCATGGCCATGGCCAACTACTTCTCCATGAACGACAATATCTATACCTATGACCAAGACAGAATCAACACTGCCTTGAATAAGATGAGCAAAGGAAGAGGAAAGACATTTTCAGAAGCATACTATAATCAGCGAGAGAAAGGAATGGTCCCAGATACCGAAGGCTGGAAAGTCTTCAAAGAAAGATTTCTCGTGGCATTTTCATCCAAGGAGGACCACTTGGACCATAGGAGGAAGTTAGCTGCTCTAAAACAGAAGGATAAAGACTTCTTCCCTATGACAAAGAGGTTGCAGGAATATATGCAGAACTTCCAACTCTACACTAGAAAAGCTAAGATGACAGATGATACCGCCCTGATGGAATGGTTCGTCAGAGGCCTCAATCCGTTAATTGTGGAAAAAGTCATAGCCATAAAAGAGCTGGAAACCCTTAAAGACTGGATCGAATCCAGTCATAGGCAAATGAGGCAGATCGAAAGAGTTTGAGACCTGAAAGGGAATCGATACAAAGCAGAAACTCGCAACCCAAATGCCATGGATGTTGACATCATCAAATTATCTCCATTCAATTGCACAAAACACATAAAGGAAAATTGCTGCTTCATCTGTCACAAAGTAGGGTGCTCTACCAGGAACCATCTGTGACCAGGAACATCTTCCCACACTAAGTTCCAAAAGAAGGAACAAACTAAAGAGATCTCCACTACCCCGGCCCCATCGGCTATAGCCGATTACATCAAGATTCTTGGAGAAAAAGATGTAAAAGAAGATGACGTCATCAAGATCCTCAAAGAAGTGTACGAGGAACCTATCTACCAAGGAGAGGAAGAGGAGGAAACCGTCACTAAAATAAGCATGGAAGAACTTAGAATCCGGGTAGAATGGGCCAAGGGTTTTTAATGAGGAGAGCTCAATCAGTGTGTAACTCTTCTAAGACCTGGAATGTACAATCACTAGAATGAAAGTCAATCACAATCCCCATTCAAATACTTCCAGGAACCACTGAATTAAAAGCCCTTGTGGACAGTGGAGCAACAAATTGCTTCATCAATGAACCAATAGCCCGAAAACTACGACTCCCCCTCACCAGACTAAAAATATGATGAATCACTGTCAACATGGACGGAACATCTAACCAAGGAGGAGATATCACCCACAAAACCACTATCACCACTTCCATAGGAGGAAGAAGGGAAACCAGGGATTTTCTCATAATCAAGAGCAGGAAAACAGATATGATTCTAGGAATGAGTTGGCTAGCTAGGCACAACCCAATAATCGATTGGGTACACCAGGAATTCAAAGGAGGAAAGAAAGGCATGGACCCAGAGGAACAACGATACTTAATCAAGTATCTAATGACCAACCTAGCTGAAGAGCCAAATGAGGAAGTGCTTATACAATGTTGCACCGATCAGGAGGAAATCCACAAACTCACTATCTCCACGGACATTGCCTAGAAGGAACAGAGAGAGAAAGTAACCCTACCTGAGAAATTCCGAAAATACCAACAGGTGTTCTCCGAAGAAGCAACCACCACACTTCCTCCAAAAAGGAGCTATGATCACCACATTGACCTCCTCCCATCTTTCTCACCCAAACGAGCAAAAAATTACCCTTTAAACCCAGAACAAACAGAGGCATGCAGAAAGTTCATCGAAGAACATCTCAAGAATGGAAAAATCCAGAAATCCAAGTCCCCCCAAGCCTCCCCTTTCTTCTTCATTGACAAGAAAGACAGGAAACTCCAACCCTGCCAAGACTACCAATATCTGAATGAGCATACAGTCAAAAATGCTTACCCATTACCCCTAATCGGAGACTTAATCGACAAGCTAAGGGGATCTAGGATTTTCACCAAGATGGATGTAAGATGGGGATACAATAACATTCGGATAGTACCTGAGGACAGATGGAAGGCCACATTCATCACACCTTTAGGACTATTCGAACCCACAGTAATGTTCTTCAGACTCTGTGACTCTCCCGCCACTTTCCAAGCATTGATGGATGATATCTTTGCTGACTACCTAGTAGAAGGATGGCTCATTATATACATGGACAACCTTCTCATCCACTCTCCAGATCAGAAAACCCACGACGAAAGAACAAAGAAGGTACTGGAAAGAATGATGGAGCATAAGCTATACCTAAAACTGAAAAAATGCTCCTTTGACACAAAAAACACTGAATACCTGGGAATGGTCATATCTGAGGGACAAACGGAAATGGATCCCACCAAACTCAAGGCCATCAAAGAATGGGAACCCCCCACTACCATAAAAGGAGTATGCTCCTTTCTGGGATTTTGCAATTTCTACTGAAAATTCATCAATGGATTCTCTACCAAAGCAAAGCCCCTCATTGAACTCATAAAAAAAGAAACAAAATGGACATGGGGACCCCCACAGGAAAGTGCATTTCGAGGACTGCAAAGGCAATTCTTGGAACAACCGATACTAGCCATCCCCAACCCAAACAAACCATTCTTCGTTATGACTGACGCCTCCCTAGTAGGAATAGGGGAGGTGCTGATGCAGAAAGATCTCAATGGGGATCTCCATCCATGTGCATACCGATCTAGCACCCTATCACCCGCTGAATGAAACTATGACATCTACGACAAAGAACTCCTGGGAGTAATACATGCACTAGATGATTGGAGACATTACCTAACAGGAACCAATCACCCCATAACACTCCTGACCGACCACAAAAACCTCCTATACTTCAAAGAGGCACGGAAACTCTCCAGACGATATGCACAGTGGCTGTCACACACCAGGTGGAGTACCCGTGGAGAGCCACCCCTTTTCCCCATGAAGGGGATTGCCCCTGGCTCAATGCTAACATCGCCAACGCCGCTTACAGGGGAAACCTCGATATGCGCCATCAATTCTGGTTCAGAGAGGCCGAGGGAGCTACCTGGGGAGAGGAACCCTTGGGCAACGCAGTCCCAGGGTGGTGGAATGTCCAAGCACCACCGATCCACCTGGAGGAGACCACTCCAGCGCCTGAGTGGCCCACAGATGC
>JBBPJU010001244.1:0-13078 GCA_038088875.1 Austroboletus festivus | reverse complement strand
GACCCTTCTGACTCATCCATTCCATTATTATCTTGGCTTATCCATTCTTCCTGACTTAGCCCCTGATCTCAGATCACCTTCCATTCTTCTGGCTAAGTCAGCACTTCTTTGATGTTCCATTGTCTTCTTGGACATTCTGATGACTCGTCACCATGACTCATCATCAGTACCCTTTACCCTATTCCCTTTCTCATACTACATAGCCGCCATCCCTGATTACTACATATAGCGGCTCTCTCTGTACTATAGTTCCCCATCTTAGACCTCCCTTGAGGAGTCCCTACTTCCCTTCATAATTCCCTGACACCTCTTCTCCATGATCCCTTGACATTCCTGTAAACTCTCCTACCTCCATGAATCTATCTTATACTCTGCATCCTCGACGTCTGACTGTCCCAGAACATCTGCCTGTCGTTTCTCTGAAAATCCCGGATCTTCAGCAACATCTCTGATTGCTGCCTTGCTGAAGCTCCTTCCATCCTGACCATCGGTGATGTTCCTCAACTACCTCTCCCTTCGTCACATCACCGTGTCCCCTTGATTACTGATGGCCCTTCCACTCCTGACCTCCTGACATCCAGCCATCCCTTTACATGCACCCGGCAGCATCCTCTGTCCTCCACGTCTATGGCGATATCCATCGCTTCCCCGGATCCCTGGTGATGTCCTCTTTCGTTGTCCATCACCATTTCTCTTGTCTACCCCTAGAGCTTACCTTGCCTTTCCCTTCTCCTATGCTTTCCGTCTCTGTATAGGGATACAAGGGCTACGCTTGGACCTACCCGGTACAAGCGTAACATCTCACACATTGTGCATGTTTTTTGACATTACATAGAAAAACATCATCCTATACCATGAATTTAGTTTCAGATTGAGTTATATGACATTCAAGTATGCAAACCTTGACTGCCTCTGTGGATGTTCCAGAGGCGCATCTAATTGATAATTGGGCTGCAGGAGGAGCTATGCCTATTGCTGAAGGATTGACGACAGCATTATGGTGTGTCTTTTATTCTGTGTTTTGGCAAAAGTATGTTTTCTAACAAGTTTGCTTGTTTGCTAGGCTTCATATGCCTGTGTTCTGCATAACATTTGATGTGACCAACAATGGTTCCTACTATGGCAGCGAGGTAAGGCCCAAATCATCCCCTTGCTGATACGAAATGCAGGACGTATAGTCTGAGCCGTTGAGTGATGAACCTGTCAACTGGTCCGAGTTGAGGGCCGTAACATATACAAGTGGTGAGAAGGTTCTCCTGAGCACAGGTGGCAAGGTGGAAGAGAAGGAAGTGAACATTAAGGCAATGCCTTACTAGAACTCTCTCAACAAAGGGGAAACTGTCCACCTTTGAAGGTATAGCTAGAACTCCATATAAGATTGTGTAGAATCTAACTAAGGAAATTCAGTAAGTTACAGGGTGCTATTTATACATAAGTGGGAATAGTTGGGAAACTATCCCCTTCGGGGATTTCAGAAGAATACCAGCTAAACATGGAGCAGGGAATGGAAGAGCATCCTAAAGAGAGATTTCATCTAAGATGAGATCTTATTGTAAATCCCATAATTGACAGCATGCACTGCCTGAAGAGAAAGGGGAATGGCAGTGCATGGGAATCTTCCCACGAGTGTGAGAAGCTTCCGTAAAGGACCTAAAAGAGACATCTGAGATCATCGGGAAGTCTGTAGATAATACTGTAGTCAGCAGATGCAGTGTGGAGCAGAAAGGGTGACCGGGTAACTAATGGTAACTGTGGAATGATCAAAGATTCTCGGAAAAAGGTCAGAGAAAATAAATAAAGCAACTTATTCGGAAGAAAAGGGGAAAAGGTTCTCACACCTTCATACATATGTACTCATATAACTCCTGGGAATCTTAGATGAACCATTCCTTATTCCCCAGGGGAACATTCTCCTGATTGTCCAGCATTGGAGGGGAAGCGTTCCAATGCTCTAATGACTCTCCCCATGCTAACAAACTGGAGAAGTCAGTCTCCATATCCGCGAAGTGTCCTGAAGCAAAAGAAAAAGATGGTGCATTGAGCACCTCCGGGTACAGTATAGGGGGTTGCTGCCATCGTTCTGTAACACTTGCCCCTTCTCATCCATCCATTCTTCCTTGCAGACACCCCCAACTCTACATCCACCCCCCACCTCCAGCAGGAGAACCTCCCTTGATCCTCAAGGGCTTCACCAACATTGCCCTTGATCCTGGCCAAATGGGACTTACCTCGATCACACTCTCGTGGTATGATGTCTTACTCTGGGATGTAGTCTGACAGGGATGGGCTAAGCCGAATGGCACGATTGAGTTTTTGATTGGCACAAGCAGTTGAGATTTCAGATTGAGTGGGACTGTGCCTATGTGAGCACATTGTGGGGACTCAGTGGACAGTTTGACAATACCCTAATAGTAATAATGTTGATTATGTTTGATGTTTTTTGAGTCATTGGTTTGTCGTTGTGCATACTATACCTCATCTACTTCCATACAGTCATCCCATGGCAAATGCGCCACCCATGGCAAATGTGACAAACCAAATTTGCACCTCCATGTGAAGCCTGTACTGTTGAACTAAGTGCTATATACCTAGAAAAACTATTGACTGATGTCAGCAACTGCTTTAATTGAGTCCTGAGTCATATTTTGTTGTTTAGATGAGGGAATACAGGCTCCCAAGCATACTTTCTGGAAGCCATAGTCAAAAGTGACCACCAATTTGGCACCAAACACCAAACATACAATGATAACATGTAGATACAACATGGCTAAGGCTTTTATCATGCCATCAAAGGCTGCTAACCTGTGTCAGAGGGATGCCGGTTTGAAGGAGGAAAAGCCTCAGCAAGCTTGTCTTATCACATTTCAGAAGTGAGATAAACCAAAATAGGAAAGGTATCATAATTTTGCATAATGTCAGACTCAGAGCACTCAGCAGCTATTAGAGAAACTTTTGCATGTTAATCTCATCAAAGAGCATGGTTGGCTGTGCAAAATCCAAGGAGCAGAAGACCCAAATTGCCACTGCTCACCAGAAGATGCTATTGCAGATGCTATTACATGATGCAATGCAAATAGTGAGCAACAGAGCATACGAAAGATTTGTAAAGCAGTTGAGGCAGGGTGGGGGGTCAAAATGAAGGATAAATCCATTGTTGTCAGTTGTGACACAGTGAAGAGAAGGCAAGATAGTGGTCGAAGTCACCAACAAGCTAATAGGGAAATTTTTACATGGCTCACCCCAGAGGAGGAGCAGAATATGGTGGCATATCTACAGGAACTGGCTGACCATGGCTTTCCTTTGAACCATCAAACACTCAAACTGCATGTAGACAATATTGAAGCGTGATATGGTGATAATCGCTTCATGATAATTGTAAGTGAACGATTTCCCTTTTCGGGCACTGGCGCACTTGCCGTGGTTCCCAAGATAACACCCCACTTTTTGACTTCGTCCATCGCAGCCTCCAGACGCTTATGATCCAAGAAATACATAGTCATACATAACAATTGTAACTATGGTCTCACATCCCCCTTCATTTATCTGCCAAAAATTCAAATGTTTTCACATCCGAGGCAGTTCAAGTTTTATTGGCGCATTTGCCGTGGGATGACTGTAATGGCATATTTCAACCTTGATCGGGATAGTCATCATCAACATTCAAAATGGGAGAACAATCGACGTTGACTGTGGACCCAGTATGGATAAGTCAAGTGGAGATTGACGTGGATTTGCCAGATATAAAAGCTCAACCTGAGAGCTCCCAACAGGTCGAATCCCACTCGATAGACATGGCACCTAAAACTCGTTCGCAGACAGGTAGCTCTCGCCCTCGCTCTCGTGCTCCTACTCTCGCTACCGTCGATGAGATCCCGGGTGATCACGGAAGCTCAGGAGAGCCTGCCACACCACCCCCGGTTGAGCAACAACAATCTGATTCAGACTACGATCCGGCGGAGGAGAGACGTGAAACCAAAGTCCTAAAAACCCAGACCACACCAAGACGTAGGAAAGTTACACGCACGGTTGATAGTGCTCAGAAAGATGCAGCGCTAGAAGCAGACCCCAATGGAGGTCGTTGTTTCCTTCATAACCGGATGTTTGAAGTCGATATTTGTCACGTCATTCCCATAGCCACCAAAAAGGACACGGTTCGTATAACTTGACGCCACAAATTATATTCGTTTGTGCTGACTAGGATTACTTTATAGATGAAGCAATTAGAATATGTCTGGGAAATAGGATATAAACAATTCCACCTTGATACAAGGCGTAATCTAATACATTGTGCGCGGCTTTGGTCGTGTTAAAGGGTGATCTGGCTGACTCGTATTGAAATGCGGACCGACTGGCATCGCGCCTTCGATAACGGAAAATGGGTCTTAATCCCAGAGCATGACGCTTTAAAAGATTTACAGAAGATATATCTCGGCGATAAGCCTCGTGTCACCTGCAACTTGTCAAAGGTATTTCGGATTTATGTATTCTGAGAATTGACTCGACGTCGTTTAGCTCTTCCCAAAACCCATTTATCGGTACTACATTCTCCCGATACCTGACTTGGACGAACCGATTTTCCGATTTCCAGACGTTGATGGTCGCAGGTTTGAGACACATTATCCACCTTTCCTCGGTCTTGGCCCACTCAAGGGTCACTTCCATCCGCACTTTGTTGTTTTCAACACAGGTGAAAAGCTGGCTAACATTGCTCGTAATGCTCCACACATCCTCACAGACATGATCGACTCTTTGAGCGAGATCGTCAATTCTCTGGAAAATGCGTTCTCTATGGTGCGCATCATACAAAGATTATACGCCACATGGATGCAGACGGTTGTACCCGATTCCTTTTGTAACCGGGGCGGGCCATCGAACAGGCTACGCCCTGCTTCGGAAGGAAGCCGAGACGACCACTTACAAGGTGGAACTCCTCCAGGACACGAAGATCTCCGAAGCGCAGCGAACTCCCAAGGACAGGGCGATGAGGCCCCTGGTGGTCAAGATACTAAAGGACAGCAGCGGGCTTCGCTTCCTTTGCAAATACCTGAAGATGACGACTGTTCCTCTGTCGACGACACGGTATACGACCACGACCCCAGCTGGATTAACTATATCCGTGACTGGCAAATACAGGAAGCTGTGGAACAATTGAATTCGTCTGGGATCCTCAATATTTCCGATGGCGGGTTTGACAACAGCTCGCCGCTTATAAGGAGGAGCAGGCTCGTACTCCGCCCTCTCCGGGTGCTTGGGACAGCTGGAAGCCGGTCTGGACCAACCGCAAACGACGTTATGACGGTATGTCGGATCAGTCGCAGTTTTTGAGCAACGATTGGGCAGTTTACAAGAATGACGTGTACCTGACAAGGTCTAAACAACCCCAAGTTAACGCGTAGTCTTTGGGTGTTCCGCTTAGCTAGCATCGATTCCCGAAAGATATTCTTGGAATGTCATTGCAGTTATATCTTCCATGTCACATATCGTGCAAGCTACTATCGGTTCATTTTGTTCATGTAGTTGGTCCGGCACAAAGAGTACTATATTCTATAGCTCAGATAAGGAAGATGTACATACATGCTGTCCTACTCGGCGGATTATGGTTCATACTATGTGCCTGGGTGTAACAGTATATTGAGAGGTCTTGAATCGATTTACATATCTAACCGGCTACCCTCTTTTGCCAACCTGGTAAATTGCTAGCTCGAACTTGTTAGAATAGGGTGACTTTGAGCTTAAGCCCCTTCGTCTCAACACACCCCTGCCCTCCTACAAGACAGTCATACATAAGAGAACATCTCAGTGAGTCAAGAAGATGCTCGTTTACATGATTCTGCCAAAAATCTGATCTACAGCCCTTCCAGGCACTCTTTCACTGTAAAGAAGGAAAGCTATCACAATGGCTTCGTCGCGGCATGTATGTCTACTTCAAACACTCCCTGGAGCTCATCTTCCTATGACATCGTGTATACCTCCAAATGATCGTCTTTAGCGGGAAGCTGGCTAGGATTATTTCCACTTCCCGCCTCGGAAGCCTGGCAGTCTGAGAAGAGAAGCAACCCTCGAGCATAGCTTCAATGGATAATCTGGAGTCTACAAGTGCTTTGTCGGGTTTACTCCCATCCAGCTCGTGGTCCGCGGGCGGCGTGATGCATGAATGACCAATGGCATCCACACCCATGGACTTGAAAAGGTCTCTCCCGTTCGTGCCCCACCACTCTTCCATAGCGCTTGGTGATTCACAGTGGGAGACAATAACCGCAATAGGACATTTCTCCTTGCAAAGGGTTTTGTAAACCAATCTGTAATCATTCAGCTCTCCCGAGGTAAGCCTACCGAACCTCTTGCAAAACACGAGCAGACCAATGCCACGCTTGCCAGTCAATCCCTGGATACGATCAAAGGCTCTGCCGTAGACATCCCTGGTGGTGAGCGCTTTATCTGCACGCATGACGCTCCAAACGCGGAACTGACGCGACCCTGTGTTTATCGTGTACGAAGGAGGGACAGCTGCGTTTGGAGGGTCTACTACTGATTGGCCAGTAAGGAGACTGATGATCGCGTTCATTGCCCCTGTTTCTCCACAAAGCACAACGTCAGATGGCTGTCGTGCTCTGCTAAAGTTCTCTAATAACACCATAGTATCAGAATTGCTCAGTTTGCAGTACGCAGCGAGGTTGGAGGCAGTCACAGAGGACTGGAGATCGAGGCGTAGGGGAGTTGGGGCCACAGTGGCGTAGGAGTGCAAGAGCACTTTAAGAGCATCTTTAGACTGATCACAGCCAGTCTTGAGAGTCGTAACGCATGCATGTGGAATGAACTGGGTAGGAATACGAGTTCGCTCGGCGATATCGTGTTTGTTACGTTCCCACCACTCTGCGTCAGGCGTGTCGAAGTGAGTGAAAACCAACGCTATTGGTGCATTGCTGCCATAGAAGAAGTCATTGATCAGGCAGTAGACGCGACGAAGCGACGGGGAGATCGGCCCCTTAAGAGCACAGAGAAGAATCAAGTTAACGCCCTCAGGAAGGTTCTGCAGGACCGCGTGCGCTTGTTCGTAAGGCAAAAGATGGCTAGTAGAGCCCTCTTGCGCAGGAAAGAATCCCATCGTATCCCAGAATCGAAATTCCCTCCCGTTAATGGAAATCTGGTACCATGTGGATCGTTTAGTGCAAGGTCGCACGTCAGAGGATGTCCGTGCAATTTCTGTCTCGGCAAGAAGGTTGATGATCGAGCTCTTCCCAGACCCAAGAGGACCAACGAGAACGACGTTGATGTCGGATGCAGGGCTGCGAATGAACGTCAGGGCTAGTCCAGAGAACCACATACCAACTCACTTGGGACGCAATGATGATTCTAGTCTATTCACAGTGAACGATAATACTTCACGGGCTGATGGCCGATTCCCCGGATCTCGCGGAGACCAACATTGCTCAAGGAATTTCCAAATGTTGTCTGGAATATTTACCGGCCACTGAGGACGTGATGGGTTCTGGAACGTCTTCAATTTGTTTTCGGCCTCCCCTTGATCCTGCCAAGGATATTGTCCTGAAAGGATCTGCACGTCTGGTTGAGGAGGGAAGCTGAAGAAAAATTGCAGGTAACATACAAAGAAGACAGTGCTGCCAAAAGAGTATATGTCACCGTAGAGCGAAGCTTGGAGCTTGGGCTTGGGATAAAAATCCGGGTACAGTAGTTCTGGCGGAGCCCACATCAAGCCGCGGGGACGTAAGGAATCAACCCAGAGGTGATATGATTGGTACTGCATTCGAGAGAGAGGCAGAGAGAGGCCAAAATCCGTGAGGCGTGGATTGTGCTCTTCATCAATCAGAATATTTCCCTGCAGTCAAGATAAGTCTGCGAGTCGACATAACACCAGGAGATGCGACCCACGGGATGTAAATTTCCGTGAACAACAACCTGAGAGTGCACTAAAAGATGCTACGTAAAAGCAGCACTGAGTCCAATTGTTCAACCTACAATACTCCAGTCCAGCAGCCGATCCTCTGATCTGTGACAGGTTATTATTTCAATCCAAGATCGAATTTGGGACTCACGAGCTTTATTCGATCAGGAAGAGAGAGAGCAGTTCCATTTCGCCCGACGTACTCAAAGAGTGTTCCATTTTCCATCCAGGTTGTAACTATGCAATCGTAGCTGGAGGCAAAATTTCCACCGCAAACCGTTCCCAGAAGTTGGGCGATGTTGGGGTGACTTAATCTTCTCCATATCCCGAGTTCACGTTTTATCATCTGGAGCCTTATTAAACGTGAACAAGACAAGGCAGAAAAAAGGACAGACTCGCCCGCTTGAGCTTGTCCTCCCCGGCTGAATCGGAGCCCGCAGGTAAAACAATGATCTTCACTGCAACAGGAATCTAAATGCAGGGATCATAGTGAAAGTGAACGAACTAGAATGCAAATATACTGACCCCTCCGTTCAAGTAGCAGTGGTAACGGTACACAACCCCCAAAGATCCGGTTCCAACAACACACCTGCTCTCAAGATCGAGACAATTAGTAAGGTCTGGCAAATCTTGGGAATAATCTTCTAGATGAGTATTTGTTAAGCTTCATATAAGCACGTCAGAGTAAAACAGGAGACAAAGACGATGGGTACCTTGTCATCTTAGAAGACAATATGGGTCGTAGCGTACCACGAGTCAACAGTTAGAAGTTTAAATCCTTGAGCGGAATCCAATGCACGGGCACTTCAGCTACACTGAGGGTTTCCTCGACCTCGAGACTACTAGTAGTCACGTAGTACGGGTGAGACTTGTAGCTGTGTCACAGTCGCCAACATCGTGGCCAGTATCAGCCGTACCTTCGTGGAGGGTTAGGGTTTGCCGGGGTGAGTCACAAAAAATTGACTTGTGGGTTTACTTTTCGTAATGCTGGCGTAACGACTGTGATGTCACAGGCTGGAGCTTGTCCCTTTTTCCTCGCTGTTGCCTTTTTGTATTTCGTCAGCCCTAGACACAGCCCATCCCCTCAGCCACTACCCAACCTCCAGGCCCAGCCATCGATGCCAAGTAGCATACGTCCCGTCATCCCTTCCTGCCGTCTTCAATTAATACCCTGTTCCCAGATCGTCTTAACTCCATTGTCGCCCTCCTGACTTATCCCCTTGGCGCCGGCGTGCAGCCAATTAGAGTGCACTCACTCGTTAGAGGTGAACGAGGTTCTTTCATATGCGTCAGGCATTTTCGTGACACGAACTTGTGGGGCGGAGGCCTCATTGTTGAAGCATTGCTTTGGAGTGACGAGATCGAAAGCTGCGTATAACTCCCTATTTCCCGCGCAGCTGAAAATCGCTTTAAATACCTCACGCTCTAAGCTCACGAACAAACAACCTTTGCCCTATACTTTAACGTCATCAGACGCGAAAACTTGATATCATAACGACCATCTTACTGCTGCTAAGGATACACCTCACAGTGCCCAATACCTTGCGCATCGTATCAGATGACGACAAGGTATGTAGCAATGCAGCCAGTTCCTTGTAACTTGCTTAGGTTTGATGTTACGTTTATATAGCTCGATGTTGGACACTTGTCTGGAACCTAATCCACTCGATCCACCGGACCTCACTAGCATGCTTGACCTGGAGAACAATAAAGTGGTTAATGCTACCCAGTTCAGCGTGGTGCATCGTTGTCCGTGTAAACGAGATGGACGAGATGGGAAGACCAGCATTCAGGTGGCAGTGAAACTTATCCTCTTACCCGCTAGCTTTAAGTCGGCCGAAAAAAACGAGTTCCAGCGGGTGAGTCTTTCTCACCTAGTTTTCTCCTTTGGTACACCTTCAGTGCGACTCCAGAGAATGAAACGTGAACTCGGTGTGTGGAAAAGATTAGATCACCCCAACATTGTCCAGTTTCTGGGGACCGCTTGCGGCAAAAACTTCGCATCCAGTAACGATTGCATAGTATCAATGTGGATGGAAAATGGTACGCTTTTCGAGTATGTCGAAAAACATGGGAGTACACTCTCTCTTTCTGGTCGGATGAATCTTGTGGGTCGCGTTCGTCCAGTCCCAGCTTTGTAGTCAATAACTAGTCAATGTTACAGATCAGAGGATCAGCTGCCGGACTAGAGTATTGTAGGTTTACTAAATGTGGTATAGCCGTCTTGACCTTTACACGAAATCTCCCTGTAGTACACTCGCGAGTCGTTAATCACGGAGATTCACGTAGACAAGGCATTATCCACGGCGATTTACACCCTGTGCGTCGTGTCGCCCAGTAGTTATTTGGACTCATTACTATTATCCTATTTTTATAGGGCAATATTCTAATCGATGACAAGAATAATGCGCGCCTTACAGACTTCGGATTGTCTCAGACAATCTCAAACTTAGGGGACCGACTGGCTTACTTGTATACTCGTTCTGCTCGTCCCGGAGCAGCATTATGGGCTGCACCAGAGCTACAACACCCTGATTTGTACCCGAAGCTTAAGGGACATGCCTGGCTTTTCAATGACATTTATTCCCTTGGGAGTATTTTTTTCTATGTGCGTCTCGTTGTGTAAATGCTACTGAGTGTCGCTCCTGCTTACTCTGTTACTCAATTGGGCACGCAGATCCTTTCTGGGCAATGCCCTTGGCAAGAGATATCAAGTGCAAAAAAGAATCTACGGGATTTCCAGAATCCGCCGCGCCCTGTGGGACCTGTGAATATGCCTGACAGCGTCTGGAACTTCATCGAGAGATGCTGGTCTCCGAAAGATCCAGAGGGTCGACCATCAGCGAAAGACGTGTTGTCTTTCTGTACAGGTAAACTCGAGCAACTATTGCGCCCGAAGTAGGTTAACTCGTCTTCTTCTTGACACATTCTAACATTGACACCTCATGGAAGTCCTGCGTCTATTATTAACGTCGTACTATTTGGTGCTGCAGGGTCCGGGAAGAGCTCTATCATAAACCTTCTTGCGGAGAAGGAAATCGCACAGGTATCCTCAGACATGGGACCTTGCACTGAACGACCCAGATGGTTCCAGCTTTCTATTGGCGAAAATCAGTTTCGACTTTGGGATACGTTGGGATTCTTGCCGCGACACAACTTAAAACAATTACCTAATCACCTCGTGCCTTACGAGTGTGCACATGCTGTCCTACGAAACCTCCCTGAGGGTGTCAGCCTTATTCTTCTTTGCGCAGACAAGGGAAAAATATCCCCTTCACTTGGCCATCTCTACTGGTTACTGAACGACTTCCTTTATGGCGGTGGTGCACCGATAGCTTTAGTGCTGACTCATTTTGACGTGCCTGGCGACTCGAATGAAAGTTGGTGGAGACGTAATGAACGTGTTATCGCAGAAAAAACCTGCATTCCATTCCAATCCATTCCTCGCACATGTATCACCGCTCTTCAGGCTGGCCGTGATCAGTCTAAAGCCTCACTGAAAGCGCTCTTGCAAACTTACGCTGCCGCCATTGTCCCAATTCCTTTGCGTCTCAATCTCCAGTCTTATCCGACAGCCTCTGCCGACCTCGTTAGCCACTGCAAATTGACGGGACCCGAGGCTATAAAAGTGATAGAGAAATTCAGGAGGCCATTACGCACCCTTAATGTCATCTTCTGTGGGGAAACGAGAGCTGATAGGAGCTCCATTATCGGCTTCATTACTGGGAATCCCGTTGCAGAGATGATTTCAGGGGGAACAGCCCACAGCTATTCTAGCTCATACATTATCAACACGGGGACATGGAAATTCTGTGTCAGAGATGTCATGGGAGCTTCAGAGGAAGCCAGTTGGATGGTCACTGACTTGGCCAGCCGCGAGGATAGCATCGATGTACTCGTGCTTTGCAAGAAATTCAACAAGCGCACCACCCCAGAGGAGCTAAATAATTACAGACTAATTGACAAAACCCTTTGCAAGGGAAAAGGTCCAGTTGCGGTCGTTGTCACCCACTCCGAATTGCCAAACTCTACGGATAGATGGTGGGAGATGAGTGAAAAAGATTTCATCAAGTCTATGGGCAAGCGTTACATTGGTCATTCATGTATCCCATCGCTCGCAAGCTACGATCCGGACAGCATTAAACTCGACAAAACCCTCGTGAAATCCAGGTTGTCCATTGAAACCTTGCTAGAAGATTGTATCTCATCTGGTCTCAACAACCCTCTGGGTTTGAAGGCTATAATTCATTCCAGATTCCCCTGGTTGACTAAGGGGCACGCTATATAGATTTCGATCAGGCGATGGGTAATAATATGAATCCAGTAGGTGGAATATTTAATGCAAATGTGGATCATTAGTAGTGGAGTATGCAACATAATTGCACATGCCCTGGGTGACTCTACAATGCAGACTTGGTCACACCTTCCGGACCATAATAGGAATCGACAACTGCAGTCCTAGACCTTTGTCACCGCACAGCGTGTTTGGTCATGACCTAGATCTCAACAGGTAAACTCGGTCTGCCACCAAAATAGTCCGTATTACTCGAGTCCCCACCTTCCACTGTATGCTCCTTCACCTCACTCTCACCTCACCTTTCAGGATATTCACAAATATTTTTGTGTATGTACATGTACTTGAACACCCATTTGTTCAATATTAGCCACCCTTCAAGTACCTGGGTCGTGTCAACTCAGACATTGAAGGGTGCATCAGTGAAAACAGGGGGAGAGATATGCACTGCCCAAATCAACCCCCAATGGCACACCGGGAGAAAATTCAATAACATTAAAGTAGATGTCGAAGGATGGCTGGGTGTGTTTACTGGCATTGTGTGTCAGTCTGTATGATCGCTATTGTCACCACAGCGGCATCATTGAGAGGCATCATCTTTTCCATGATCACCATATGCTACAGTCCATCCTTGGGCATTCGGATTTCAATGTGATGATTACCATGTGGACTCTGTATTTGAAGGAGCTAAATGTTATGCCTCTGAAACCACCGATATCATCGAACGGGAAATGGGGGTGGACCAGGTACTGCATCAGGAAATTTTCATAGAAATGACAATGCTATATATAGTTATATCGACAACATCAAATATTATTATTGATATCATAATGATATACAATGTGATCCTAACATATAGCCTCTGAAAGCATTTATAGTAT
>JBBPJU010001243.1:0-13082 GCA_038088875.1 Austroboletus festivus | reverse complement strand
CTTCTTTTCACTTAGACCATCTAGGATGCTTTCTGTTCTTCATTCCCTATTGGGAGTGAATCTTATTTCTATTTGGGAAATCTTCCCTTATAGAAGTATGTTCCCATACCTACCCCATTTAGTATATAAGTGCCCTTGTACTTTAGTTAGCTCTCTAGCTAAATTCTACACAACCTTACGTGAAGTTTATGCTGCACCTTGGGAGGTGGACGGTTTACCTTTCCTTGAGAGAGTCCTTATCAGGCAGACCCTGAACTATCGCCTCATCATCTTCCACGAGGCCATCACCACTTGGGAGTCAATACTAGTGGTGTGCCTTAGGTTCAGTCCAAACTTAGGAGCCTTTGATCAGCTAATCGCTTGGAGACTCGGACTTCACGTCCTGTGTTCCATATCAGCATTCTTCATGTTTGAGGGCCCCTTTTCTTGGCAGAGATTTCCGATCTTCCTCCTGGCATCTGCTACCTCCTCCTTCAACATGAAAAAGTTGGTGAAACATTTGACAAACTTGCTTCAAGTTTTCTTCTCGTCTTTCATATTGGCATCTAGGGCGAACTGCCCTTCTGCGAACACATGCCCTCTTCCTTTCAGCATCTTATTGAGTGCAGTAACCACCTTGGCTAGGTCGGTCTTGTATATCTCTGTGTTTACTGTAAAATAATTTTCCATCACCACTATCCACCAGATTGCATCTTCGCTGTTTCCTGAAAAGTCGGCTGGTAATGCCACTTTGATTTCTGTGGGTGCCATCTCTTCTTTGTCATTGTCTGGTTCCACTAGTTTTCATTCAATCTGTTCCCAGGTCTTGGCTGTTCCTGGCTTAGGTCTCCACTTTCCTGATTTGGAAGATCTGGCAGAGAAGTACTCCAGCAAGGGGTAGGTGGCTGGGGTGGAGACTGGGGCCAGTGGTTGTGAAGGGGATTGGCAAGCTGGTATCTCTGGGTCCAAGCACGGATCAGGGGTCATGCTTTCACTGATCCAAGGTGGGAGAGCAGAAAGTGAAGGTGCGGGTTCTTCTCAAGTAAGGACTGGAGGACTCGCTGAGAGATAGGAGATGGAGAGAAGAGGAGTTCCAGTAGTCGCCCTGCTCCAGGGGTGTTGAAGTATATCTGGGATAGGGGTCCTATGTATAGAGGCAGAAGTGGAGGAGGGGGGTTGCTGTTCATCATTTGATCCAGGTTGGCGTGCAATCTTGGGGGAATGGTATCCTGACCTGTAGAAACAGGGGGAATGGAAGAAGAGCTAAATTCTTTTGATATGGAATGCAGGATGTGAAGTCCGAGCTTCTGAGTAATAAGCTGATCAAATGCACCAAGGTTGGGACCAAACCTTAGGCACACAGCAAGAATAGACTCTCTTGTGGCTATGGCCTTGTGGAAGATGATGAGGCGATAATTCAGGGTCTGCCTGATGAGAACTCTCTCGAGGAAAGGTAAATCGTCCACCTTCCCAAGGTGCAGCATAAACTTCATGTAAGGTTGCATAGAATTTAGCTAGGGAGCTAACTATAATACAAAGGTGCTTATATACTGAATGGAGATAGTTATGGGAATATACTACCATAAGGGAAGACTTCCCAAATGGAAGTAAGGTTCACTCCCTTTGGGAATGAAGAATGGAAAGTGTCCTGTTTTGATGGGATAAATGGAAGCATGCACTGCCTATGGAGGAAAGGGAAGGGCAGTGCATGGGAATCCTCCCACGGTTGTGGGAGACTTCTAACATAATGTCTAAATAGGAAGTACGAGCTCTTTGGAAGAGTAAAAAGGTAATACTAGGTCAGGCAGATGCTGTGCGGAGTTGGGAAGATGACCTGATAACTAATGAAGCCAAAGAGAGAGTGAAGTATCCTAGAAAGACTCGACAGAGTTGGGAAGAAACAAGTAAAGGAAAGAAATTGGAAGAGAAATTAGAGAAATGGGAAAGGCCTCTCACGATGGGCGCAATACTCTGTGAGCTCCTCCAGGTCCCACATGAACCACTCCAGGTTCCCTGGGGGTACATTCTCTTGGTTGTCCGGGAGTGGCAGGGAGGCATTCCATATGTCTAAGGAGTCTCCCCAGGCTAGTCCACTCGAGAAGTCACTGTCTAGGTCCATAGGCTGCTCTAGTGAAGAAGAAAAAGATGGGGTGTCCAACTCTTCAGGGTAGGGAGTTAGCAGGCAGACCCATGGTTTCATAACAATTTCCCTTCATCTTGTAGATATCTGATCCGGACTTGTACTCATTATGCTTTCCTTGTCATCATTGATTACTTATACTTCCAGATATCTTCTGTACCCATAGTGATTGATTGCTAAGAGGCATTGCCTCAAGGCAATGCTCCAGTACAACTCCACCTCCAACTCCGCAGTTCCTTAGTAATCCATCTTCATGTATATATAAACTCTGTATATCCAATGGATACCTCAGCTGGAATATTGACTTATATTTGACTACTTTATTCTCTGATATTTAATGTATGTGACTCCTGTCTCACTTCTTCACACTTCTTCACTCTGACTGAGCTGGACAATCCTCATCCTGCTTGTTTCCCTTTGCTCTGAGCCTTGACAGCTCTACTCCAATCCTCTGGCCATATTCCGACCCCTCCGAAATTCAGGACATCAGACTTAGTGTAAGGGTGCACCACATAAGGTGACTGTTTGACCACCCATAACTCCAGACCTCCGGAGTTACCATCAGAGTATATTATAGCTTGTTTAACATTCTTCCACCTTCTCTTTTTGTCAGCCTCATTGACACAGCTTTATGAACTAGCATTACCTCCCTGTCTTCCTCTGACCCTCTGATACAGCAAACCATCTTGAACCTATCAGATTCCCCTCCAGCCCTCCACACATGCCTCTCTGACTGGAAATATGACAATAATATCCTCACCTATTGTGACTGTATCTATATTCCTTCTGCCCTTTGTCATGACATTGTTGCATACTGCCATGACCACTCCATGGCTGGATACCCTAGTTTTCTTAAAACCTGTCAATTAGTATTGGCTGACTTCTGGTGGTCTGGTCTAGCCAGTTTTGTTCGCCAATATGTAACCGGATGTGCGACTTGCCAGGCCAACAAATCCAACACCCATCCTACTATTCCCCCTCTCACCCTGATTTACTCTTCCTGCACCCATCCTTTCCAACAAATTTCCTGCAATCTCATCACTGACCTTCCCCTCTCTTCCGGCTTTGATTCTCTCTTGGTTGTGGTCAACCATGGGCTTACAAAGGGGGTAATTCTCTGCCCCACAAAGAAGACTGTCACTACAGAAGGAATCGCAACATTGTTTTACCACAAAGTCTACAAATGCTTTGGCTTATATGATAAGATTATCTCTGATAGAGGCCCACAATTTGCCTCTACCTTCACCAAAGAACTCAGTTGACTTTTGGGATACAATCTAGCATTGTCTACAGCATACCATCCACAGACAGATGGAGAAACTGAATGTGTAAACCAGGAGATTGAAACATACCTTCATATTATGACATGATCTGCAGGTATAGATCCTAGACACAAAGATTCTGCCAAGTTCGAGCTGTCACTCAACAGTAGACAGGAGACTGATAGAAGTCCAGGATGGTTTGGGGAAGTCTTGCTGTGGCCCTCACTTAGGGATAGCAGTTGAACCAAATACCATGTAGATTAAATGTAGATCTAGTTAAGGAAACATTGTATATAGGCAGCCCTATTTATAGGTGATGGGAAAACTACTATGGCCATAATAGGTGACCACAGGAAGGAAAGGGGGCTGTCCATAGGGTAGGGGGTTGTACATAGATAAGCGTAGGTGGAGGAAGTGATGATCACACCAGTATAAGGGTGTGATTGAAAAGAAACTGTAGTCCAATGATAAGAAATAAGATTCATACCAATTAAACAGATAGGCATGGATGCGATCACATCCATGCGGGATTGGTGGGCCATTCTGGTGCTGGTGTGGTCTCCTCCAAGTGAATGGGTGGTGCTTGGATATTCCACCATCCAGGGATGACATCACCCAGTGGCTTCTCACCCCATGTTGCTCCTTCTGCTTCTCCATTCCAGAACTGGTGCCTCATGTCTAGGTTCTGTTACGATGACACTTTTCCAAGCCTTCATCTTCTCTATTTATCAAGATATTCACATGGTCATGTGCTAGTCACATGCTTACAATCACGATCATGTGCACAGTCACATGATCCTTATGACTATTTAACTTCAAGTCTTACTCTAAGCACTACGAATTGCTAGTCAATCCTTAATACTCAAGACTTAGTATTTTTCCGCTATTGTGGGAAATACTTACCATATTTATCTTTAGAAGAGGGATCCCTCTAACAATCCCAATTATGCCAAGTCACAACATGTGTTGTATATATGTTGTCCTCATCCATGCCTCATGTGTGCAGCATGCTGCCACATCCATTTCACAGAAGTATTGACTACTTCTATCCTCATTGAAGACGCATGTTGAACATGCATGAACCTCAAGTATTTAATTACTGCAGGCTTCTATTTCAGACTTCTTATCTATATCTGCTGGTAAATGGACATCTTTTATATATCATATTCAAGATCTATTCCTATTGGTGGATATGATCTGCCTTATCTATGACTCACCTTGAATCTAGATGGGTACAGGGTATATGCATTGCCTTGCACTGGTATGCACAGGCCCCATTTGATATTTATTATCAAACCCCTATGATTGGCTGCCACAAATGGCACCATTTCCATCTTTCATTATTATATTGATATATCTTAAGATTCACAGGTATACACGAATACCTTAATACTTTAGAGTATTCCTATTGGTTGTTCCTGTTATGGTAGTACCAAACATGTACATACAGTAGGATAGTATATAAAGACCAAGGATGCTAGACTGGATCCCCAGTTTAGTGGTCTTGGAGATTTCACCTCTCTAAAGGCCCCAAAGTACCAAGAAGACTCCTTCCTTCTAAACCCTGTAGCTTTCATAGCTGACAGTGGCTCTGGTTGGTTGGTTAGAGATACAACTCTCTATTGAGGTTGTTTCAGGTTCCCTCCATAGGCAGCAGTTGAGATGTTGGCATTAAGCCATGGATGATCCCCTTCATAAGGAAAAGGGGTGGCCCTCCAGAGGTAGTCCACCTGATGTGTGACATGTATCACATGTGGTAACCATCCCTCAGAATGGACTGATCATATTTCCATGGCAGAATTCACTCACAACCATCACCCCCACTCTGTTACAGGCAAATCTCCATTCTATCTCATAATGGGATACGAACCTCTTCTTCTTCCTTTAATCCTTCTTCAAAGTAACACCCCAGCAGTAGTAGAACATATTCAGAAGCTGATCACAGCAAGAGAAGAAGCCCTGGCAGCCCATGAATTAGCCAGGCAGACAATGGCTGCATGATCTATGTAGATGTTATATGCTGAGTTTTACTCCAGTCCTCTAGTTTCACTCTGGTCTATCCTCCTTATTCTATCTTGTTCTGTTTATTACTCTATTATCTTATCTTGCTCCATTACTCCATACCAACTCCTGTTCCTCTGATGCATTTCCCTTTTCTGTATCTTGCACATGACCTTGAGCTATTTCAGATATCTTCACCATGACAATAGGTTTCACCTTGTCAATAGATTTCATTCCATGATTATGTTTTACTTTGATATATTTCACTATTTTCTTGATTGACATGTTTTGTCACATGATCCTTTCTTCCCAACTCCAATCTCTGCTTAGTCATCCGTTTCCTCCTAGTATATAAACTCCCTACTTCACTCTGTATATTCCTTAGTTCAAATATCAACATAAGTTGATGTTCTCACCTCTTGTTCTCTTCCTGACTGAACTCGACAACATTTGTCTTGTTCGTCACCCATTTGCTTTGAGTCTTGATGACTCTACTCTGACCCTCTGACCGACTCTGACCCTCTGGCCATATCTGACCCCTCCAAAATTCGGGACAACCAGACTCTGTGTAAGGGCATACCACATAAGGTGAAGCCAAGTCCCATTAGACCAAACCTAACTCCAGTATTCTGGAGTTATATTGGAGCACATCAGGATGACTTTTAACAGTATATTCAAACTTGCACTTGCATCAGCCACTAGAATCACTTGTGCTCGTTCCTGCACTATCACTGATGCACCCTCTTCTCCTCATTTTCAGCCTCTTCAGATATTTAGCAGCAGTCGTTGAGGTCCTGACCTTGTTGATCAATTCTGCAGTTTCTCTGCCAGGTGCACTCCCGTCTCAGCCTCTCACATGCCAGTTCCTCATCCCTTGCCCACTCCTGCTGCTTGTATCAAAGAGTTATTCATTGATGATGAAGTCCTGCCGTCCAATATGCAGTCACCACATACTCCTGTCAACCGGGGCAACTCCAGTGATTCGGACAGGCCCGGAGGTGACCCTGATGACGATCCTGACGACACTGACAATGACTTCGCTCTTGACCCCCCCTCGTCAGACAAAGATGATGATGATGAGCCTGCTCAGCCTATTCCTCATGACATGCTTACCAATCTTGCCAGCACCATTCGTGGCCTTGCTCGCTCCTCTTGTCATAAGCCTGAGTCATCACAGAGGACTAAAGTCCAGGAGCCTGACCAGTTTGATGGGACTGATCCCCGCAAACTCCAGGTTTTTCTGGTCCAATGCAAGTTGAATTTTCAAGACCATCCTAAAGCTTTCGCCTCCAACTGTGCTAAAGTCACTTTTTCCCAGTCCTATCTCAAGGGCATGGCGCTTGAATGGTTTGAACCAGACTTACTCTTGATGGAAGATCTGGACCTCTGCACTCTCTGGATGGATAATTATAAAGAATTTGTTTTAGACCTCCAGACCAATTTCAGACCTCACGACCCCATTGGAGATGCAGAGCATCAGCTTGACCACCTGTCTATGAAGGACAGTCAGTGAATTAATAAATATGTCGTTGAATTTAACAAGATCACTTCGCAAATCCAGGGTTATGAAGAAGGTGCCCTCTGGCATCATTTTTACAATGGCCTTCCAGACTGTATCAAGGATGAAGTTTCCCACATCAGCAAACCCCCCACTCTCACCGAACTCTGTCAGCTCACACACTCCATCGACGCTCACTACTGGGAATGTAAGTCTGAGATCAACCGCCAGACAAAGCAGTCCAACCATCCTAAGACCTCCGACACTCCTTCCACCTCATCTGCTACTTCCTCCAGCTCTAAGTAGTCAAAGAACAAATCTACCAACAACTCCACTGGCTCCTCTAAGACACCCGCATCTCTGAAGCCCAACATCAGGAAAATTTTTAAGTGCTGATAGTGCTGGTATTCCCAGATATAACATAGATATAGTATTATAATGCTAGATATAACATTATAACTGCCATTAAATTTTCCTGATGGACTTGTCATCCAAGCTTGGAAAAGATGGCAAGCTCACGGCCGAAGAACACAAGTGCCATTTTGACAACAAACTCTGCATGTTTTGTGGAAACACAGGGCATGTAGCCAAGGACTGTACAAAATCCACTTCCTGCACTGCCAAGGGATGTTCAGCTAAAACGTCTACTCTGGATGCTAAACCCAGAACCTCCGCTCCAGAGGAAAAAAAATAGTCAGCAGCCCCTGTAACTCTGCATGTACAGGAGGTTGTGTTGATTCTCCCCATGCTCTCAAGGAGATTTGTCTCAACACATCTGCTCTTTCTGACCCACAATCACTCATGCCTTCTGTCACTTTTATTTCTTATGAAATTCCTCCTTCTCCTGCATTGTTAGATTCTGGTTCCTCCGATTGTTTTATCAACACATCTTTTGTTAGTAAACATGGACTTCCTACCTACTCCATTTCTCCACTTTAACTCCACTTGTTTGATGGAACTTCTAATTCTACCATTGCTCAAGCTGTTGACCTTTCTATTTGTTTTAAAGCTGGTGATATCACTCTGACAACATTTTATGTTACTCCATTGGATGGTTCTTGTTCTCTTGTTCTAGGACACAACTGGCTTACCCACCACAATCCGTTAATTGACTGGGTTTTGGGTAGTATCTTGTTCCACTCACCTGGACAAGCCATGCCAGCTCCCCCGAGCTCAGCTTCACAGCCTCTGGCTTCTCTGCCTAAGATTGACTCCTCCTCAGATCCACTGCGTTTCTCTGACCGCAAGGCTCCTCCTATTGCACTCATCAGTGCTCCTGCCTTTGCACTCACCTGTCATCTTGAGGGCTCCATGCAGTTCTGTCTCCAACTCTGGACTCCCAAAAGCGACCTGCACTCCACCTCCATTGATCCTGATCCAGTCGATCTTTCCAGCATCCCTCCAGAATATCACAATTTCACTGATGTTTTTAGTAAGAGCAAAGCCTCCAAGCTCGCTCTGCATCACGATTTCGACCTGAAAATCGATCTGGAAGAAGGTACTTTCCCTCCAGTCAGCACTACTTACTCCCTTTTGCCCTCTGAGCTTGACTCTCTCCGAGCGTTCCTCAACGAACATCTTTCTATGGGCTTCATCTGCCCTTCTTCTTCTGCTCACACAGCTCCTGTTCTCTTCATCTGCAAGAAAGATGGTTTACTCCACCTTTGTGTCGACTTCTGAGGACTTAATAAGATCATGAAAAAAGACTGCTATCCACTTCCCTGTATCTCCGATCTCCTAGACACTCTGAGCTGTGCAAAGATTTACATCAAAATTGACCTCTGGCATGCCTACCATTTGGTTCATATTGCTGAGGGAGATGAATGGAAGACTTCTTTTTGGACATGCTATGGCTCCTACAAATGGCTCATTATGCCTTTTAGTCTCACCAATGCCCCTGCAGCTTTTCAGCAGTTTATCAACTCCATTTTCACAGATCTCCTCGACATCTACATCATTGTCTATCTGGACAACATCCTCATTTTCTCTGCAGACTGTGCCTCACACAAAGAGCATGTTCATGAAGTCCTCCAATGACTCTGGAAACATGGCCTTTACGCTAAGCCTGAAAAATGTGAATTCCACACTGAATCTACTAAGTACCTCAGCTACCAGCTCTCTCCCGCTGGCCTTACCATATTCACTGAGAAGGTCAAAACTATCCATGACTGGCCCAAGCCCCAGAAAGTCCATGATATTCAATCTTTTCTTGGTTTCGCAAATTTCTACCACTGTTTTATTCATGATTACTCTGGTCTCATTATTCTGCTCACCCGCCTTACTTGCAAGGGCACTCCTTGGGACTTCAACGATGCTTGTCGCTCGGCTTTTCAGCACCTCAAAGACACTTTTACCTTCACTCCTATCCTTACCCACTGGGTTCCCAATGCACCTCTAATCGTCAAGATGGATGCTTCCGACTATGTAATCACCAGAATACTCTCACTCCAATGTCTGGATGATGAGGTCCACCCAGTTGCTTTTTATTCCCGCACCCACTCCACTCCTGAACTGAACTATGACATCCACAATAAAGAGTTGCTCACTATTCATAAGTGCTTCTGCACTTGGTGACACTACCTCAAAGGCTCCACTACTCCAGTTGACATCATTACCAACCACAAGAATTTAGAATACTTCGCGATGTCCAAGCTCCTGAATTGCCAGCAAGTGCACTGGTCAGAGTTCCTCTCTCAGTTCAATATGATCATCTGTTTCCGCCCTGAACACTTAGGTGCCAAGCCTGATGTGCTCACTAGATGCTGGGACATCTACCCCAAAGAGGGGGATAGGGACTATGCCCATATCAATCCACATAATTTCCGCCCCATTTTCACACAGGAACAGCTCTCCGCTTCACTCTGGGCTACTTACTTATCCACTCCAGTACTTCACGCTGCTTCCCTGTTTGATATCAAAACCCTCCATAATGACATTCTTTCCACTCTCCCCTCCAATCCCATTGCCTCTATCCCTCTGTCCAACTCTGAATTCTCCAACTCTCACTGGACCATTGACTCTGAAGGTTTCTTACATCTAGATGACCATATCTATGTCCCTGACACTAATAACCTCCAACTCCGGGTTCTCTGGTACAAGCATGATCATCCACTCTCTGGTCATTTCAGACAGAATCACATGCTTGAACTTATCTGCCATGAATACACCTGGCCGGGCATCTGTACCTTTGTCAAGGAATATGTCTCCTCCTGTACAGCTTGCACTCATGCCAAGGTTCCCTGCCACAAGCCCTATGGACTTCTCAAACAACTCCCCATCCCCAAAAAGCCCTGGAATTCCATCTCCATGGACTTTATTGAACAACTCCCTGCATCCTCCAGACATACTGCCATTCTTGTTGTCATTGATCACCTCTCTAAGCAATGCATCTTCATCCTGACAGATGACAAAGTTACATCTCTGGAGCTCACAAAACTTTTCCTACTCCACATCTTTTCTAAGCATGGAGTTCCTTCCCATATCACCTCCGATCGAGGCTCCAAGTTTGTATCTCACTTTTTCCACTCTTTTGGTAAAGCTCTTTACATCTGACTCCACTTCATCTCCAGTTATCATCTGGAAGGCAATGGTCAAACTGAGCATATGAACCAGACCCTAGAGCAATACCTTTGGATCTATTGTAACTATCAATAGGACAATTGGTCTGAGCTCTTGCCCCTCACAGAGTTTGCTTACAACAATGCTCCGAACGCTACTACCAGTGTCTCTCCATTCTTCACCAACAAGGGTTATCATCCCAACATCGCCATTCATCTGGAATGTGACCTCACTTCCGCTCGAGCCTGAGATTACTCTGTAGACCTCAATTTACTTCATCAATTTCTCTGTGAAGAAATAGCTGCTGCTCAGAAATGGTATCAAGGACCAGCAGATGCAAAACGGACTCCAGCACTGGACTTGAAAATCAGTGACCAAGTTTTTGTCAAAGCTAAGTACTTCCAGTCCACTCAACCATTGAAGAAACTGTCTGAAAAAAACTTAGATCCATATCCCATTATTGCTCAGGCAGGCACACTATCCTTTATGCTCTGTCTTTCAAAGAACATGAAGTCCATTCACCCCATTTTCCATATTTCACAGTTAGAACCCTCTGTCCCCAACACCATTCTGAACCATACACAGCCACCTCCACCTCTGGTCGAAGTTGATGGAGAACCAGAGTATGAGATCTCGGAAATCCTTGACTCCAAAATTGATCATAGATGCCATAACTGAAACAACCTAAAAGAATTGTGTCATCAGTCTAACCATCAGAGCCTTTACCACTATCAAAGTGAATGGATGTAGTGAGAAGACCCAGTTTCAAGGGTTTCGATAAGATAAACCTCTTCTTTCAGAGGGGACTCTAGTAGGGGATCCCTTTAATGGGAAATCTCCAAGACTTTAGAACTGGGGAGCCAGCTCTGCGATCTTGGGGGTTTATATACTATCCTACTGTATGTACATGTTTGGTTCTACCATAACAGGAACAACCAATAGGAATATTCTAAAGTATTAAGATATTCATAAATATCTAAGGATCTAAGATATATTCAGTAAAATATATATAAAAGGAAGGTGGTGCCACTTGTGGCAGCCAATCATAATGGTTTCTGTTAAATATGAAATAAGACCTGTGCACACCAGTGCAAGGCAATGCATATACCCTGTACCCATCTAGAGTCAAGGTGAGTCATAGATAAAACGAATCATATCCACCAATAGGGTTAGATCCTGAATATGAAATATAAAAGGAAATTAAGAATGTCCGTTTACCAGCAGGTATAGATATGAAGTCTGAAATAGAAGCCTGCAGTAATTAAATACTTGAGGTTCAAGCTTGTTCAACATGCGTCTTCAATGAGGTGTGAAGTAGTCAATACTTCTGTGAAATGGATGTGGCAGCATGCTGCACACATGAGGCATAGACATGCGTTTGGTGCATGTTCAGGGTTTCATGGAGATCTGCGAGAGATCCTCCAATGTCTAGGTTTCTATAAATAGTAAGTACTTCTCACGAATGTGGAAAAGCACTAAGTTCAATATGATAAGGGATTGGTTAGCAATCCTTCTAGTGTTTCTGTAGTAGGTGTCAAGCCTAGATGTCTTCAATAGATATGGTCGTGATCACATGACTGAGCACATGATTGGTGTCATGATGTCATAAGCATGTGATCTAGAGATCATGTGACTGTCATGAAGTTGAAATAAAAGTTGAATAAAATAGAGTTGTAACAATAACTGCAAGTTGCTGTACTTGGTGCATTGGTCTGGATATGAAGGAACTGACAAAGAAACTTCTTGGCTTCTCGCTACTGAGCTTAGCCACACCTCTGAACTTGTTGAGGAGCTCCACCTCCAATATCCAGACAAGCCTGGACCTCACTCCACTTGATTTTTCCACTTCAGCAATTGTATACCATGTTTTTCTATTTACAGGAAGGCAACCTGACTATCTACACCTCCACATTGTCCTCTACTTCCTCTTCTGAATCCCCATACAATTTTGCCTCCTCCACCAACTCCAATAATTCTGCCTCCACTTCTTCCTCCTCTCCTTCTTCTATCTCATCTTCCTCCACTTCCTCGTCATATTCTTTCCCATAAACCTCCTCCAGCTTCGCCTCCACCAGCTGCTCCAACAGGTAGTTTTGGCAACACATGCTTGCCCAGATGGTGTCCCAGATCTCCCATGCTGCCACCAGCAGCTGTCTTGTGCACTCCACCATCTTCGAGGCTCCTGCTTCCTCCTCCATACATGCCCTCTTCCAGGGCCACTCTGACTCCTCCACTTTCTTCTTCCTTTTCCTCTCTGGCTTCTCCTCTCCTGGCCTCTCACACCTTGCCTTAGCCTCCTGGCATGCTAAGCATGCCATTGACTTCCCTAGCCCTTCCTCGCACTCCAGCACTCTTTCCTCACACCTCAGGCACCTTGCTGGTGCCCAAGCCTTCCCCTTCCCCTTGCTCTGGCTCGGCCTTACTTGTGCCTACTCTGCATGCACCTGCTCTGCCTGCACTCTGCTCAGTCTGTGTCACCATCCACCCATGATAACTCACCTGTCTCCTGGCTGCTGTGACACGATCTACGGGTATAGATTCAAGACACAAAGATATTGCCAAGTTCGAGCTGTCACTCAACAGTAGACAGGAGACTGATAGAAGTCCGGGATGGTTAAGGTAAGTCTTATCAGTGACCTTCTCC
>JBBPJU010001242.1:0-13085 GCA_038088875.1 Austroboletus festivus | reverse complement strand
GTAAAGATTGAACATTCAACCTTATGGACATCACTATGGACATCACTACAAACACTATTACGTACAATACTACAAACACTACTACAAACACTAGAGTGAGAGAAACATATGTTTTTAGACTGTTGAAGAATTTTAGTGTAGCTTTGAATATTCCACCTTATAGACACCCATACAGACATCATTATGGACATCATTATGGACATTACTACAATCACTACTAAAATAACTCCAAGAAACATGTCCTCTATAAAATCCACTGAACTTCATCTTGGCACTCCTGAGGATTATGATGGATCTCCATCTAAAGCTCTACCTTGGTTAAGAACGGTTCAGCTATACTTTGCCGTCAATGAAGATCTTTATAATACATACAGATACCAAAAAGATCACCTATGCGCTGTCTTACATGAAGAAAGGAACAGCCCTTATGTGAGCTGCAACATTTAGAGAAACCAAGCTAACTGGAGGCAATTTCACTCTTGGGCCTTGGACAATGTTTGAAACTTCCTTCAAGGACAGCTTTGATAACAAGGATGCTAAAGGAGAAGCATTAGCCTGGCTGGCTAAAACTTGAATCTATGAAAATTATTCTGGAGGATATAATCCCACACTCCAGAACTACATTGCTAATTTCAAAAACAAGGTCGCCATCGCTGGAGTAAGCAATGATGACATCCTTATCAACTACTTCACCTCAGGAATCCCTGTTTCTCTGATGTGCCGAATCCATACCATGGAAAATGTACCAACTACTATTGACAGCTGGCATACCAAAGCTGCTCACTTTGCCACAGTTGAAGAGAGAGCTCTCAAAATCGCCTCAAGGCATAGGAAAGGAAATACCACCTTTACCCCAGCTTTTTCTCCATGAACAACAAAAGATCCCAATGCAATGGATGTAGATACCATTGCCCTGCCAAAGAAATTAACCAATGAAGAATGGGAGAAATGCAAAAAGGAAGGATGATGCTTTAAGTGTCATCAAAAGGGACTTATGACAAAAGAATGTAGGGTTAAATTCGAAAAGAAATTACCCATAATATTGCCTAAAGACATCAAGATTGTGGAATCTGGAGTGGAGGAAATAGAAGAACAATTAGTTGGAAAAGTAGCAATGGATTTTTAGAATGGAGGATGAAAACAATGCACATATCTCCCTCTTCTTGACCATATACTAGTATTAGAGCTATGCGAATCCCCATACAACTTCTCCTCACACTAGACATGGTCAAAGCCATCGCCACCCCTGCCTTAGTGGATTTCAGAGCTCAAATCTCATGCATAGACTGGGACTTTGTTAGAAAACACCATTTTCCTTGACATTGCCTATCCACACCAATCACCGTCCAAAACACAGACATGTCACACAACAAAGAAGGCGCTATAAAGTTCATCACCACCTTGTTTATCAATGTCAATGGACTTCTTCGAGAAACCACCTTCCACATTATGAACTGTGGAAAAGAAAACATCATACTTGGGCTCCCGTGGCTAACAGAAACCAATCCTATCATAGATTGGAAGAAAAGAACACTTCAGATTCCCCTTGAAACCAACCAATCTGCTGACTTCCTTGCCCTTCATGAACAAGCCAAACAGGAGAAAGAAGGTTTATACAAACAAAAAAAGTACTTGGAACCTATCCTCAAACACATCTCTGTGGATGCCCTAGTGGATGAACATTTATTTGCATATCTAGATTGAGTTGAAGATGATGTCCTCTGTGCAAAGATAGCTCTAGGAAGGAACATGTCCCATATAAAACCATTACAATCCCTATCTAGAATCATCTTAGCCAACAATCACTTTATCCCTAATCCCTCACTAACCTGCACTGCCTTGACTACCTCCACTCAATTAGCTATCAACAACAAGAAAAAGGAGGTAAAATTACCCGAAGCTTATTCCAATTATCAAGATATTTTTGCTGATGAAGAAACTCCTTTACCTTCTAGCCAAGACTGCAATCACAAAATCAACCCTATGGAAAACTTCACCCTGAAAATTGAATGCTTTATCCCCTTACTGCTGAAGAATGAAAAGCTCAGGATGAGTTTCTCGATGAGAACCTCAAGTTAGGAAAAATTCACCCTTCTATATCCCCACAAGCCGCTTCATTCTTTTTTGTTAAAAAAAAGAATGGAAAACTATGACCTGTTCAGGACTATAGACATCTCAACAATCATACCATCCAAGAAGCCTATCCCCTACCTTTAATTTCAGATTTACTGGATAAGTTAAAAGACACCAAGATCTTTACAAAGTTTAATGTCCGCTGGAGATATAATAATATTTGAATCAAAGAAGGACACCAATGGAAAGCTGCCTTCATTACCCACAGGGGGCTTTTCAAACCAGTTATCATACCTTTCAGCTCCAAGAATGCCCTAGCCACTTTCCAGCAATTCATGAATAAAGAGTTCAGAGATCTCATCACTGTGGGAAAGATTGTCATCTATATGGACAATATTCTGATCTTTTCGCATAACCAACAAGATCATGATGAAACCATGAAACAAGTTCTTTAACGAATGAGAGAATTGAATCTCCATTTATGACTGCAGAAATATCTCTTTAATGTCTTGGAAGTCGACTATCTAGGGATGATTGTTAAACCCAGATCTCTTGCTATGGATCCAGTCAAGCTTGATGGCATCACCTCTTGGCCAGTACCGAGTAAAGTAAAAGATGTTCACTCATTTTTAGGTTTTGAAAACTTTTATCGACGATTTGTACCACACTACTCTATTCACACACTGCCTCTCATTTCTGATCACTATATAAACTCGTCTGTCCGCTGCCATGTACTCTAGTCTAGTTCTCCCTTACAATCACATCTCTTGTGCTTGTTTCCCTTATCAGACTCCTGAGTGTTCTCTTCCACTCAGCCTTCCTGACCAAAGTCTTCATCCTACTCTGAGTGGATGCTATTCCTTTGATCTCTACAAGTATTCACTAGACAATACTCCACATCAAACCCTTGATCCTAAGGGCTACACTTGGACCTACCCAGTACAAGTGTAACAGAAACCAAGTTGACAGGAGGGAATTTCTCTCTTGGACCTTGGACTACCTTCAAAACATCCTTCAAGGATGCTTTCGATAATAAGGATGCTAAAGGGGAAGCGCTAGCCTGGCTGGCAAAAACCCGAATCTATGAAAATCACTCTGAAGGGTATAACCTAGCATTACAAAGTTACATTGCTAACCTCAGAAATAAGGTTGCCATAACTGGAGTCAGCAACGACAATGTTCTGATTAACCACTTTGCCTCTGAAATCCCCATCTCACTGATGAGATGAGTTCACACCATGGAAACAATACCAACTACTATTAAAAGCTGGTACACCAAAGCCACTCACTTTGCCACCATTGAAAAAAGGGCTCTAGAAATCGCTTCAAGACATAAAAAGGGTAATACTACCTTTACCCCAACCTTTACCCCTCGCACTACTAAAGACCCTAATGTGATGGATGTGAATATCATCACCACACCCAAAAAGTTGATGGATGAAGAATGAGAAAGATGTAGAAAGGAAGGACAATGCTTTAAGTGTCACCAAAAGGGGCATATGACCAGAGAATGCAGAGTCAAATTCAAAAGGAAACCACCAGCAGTACCACCAAAAGATATCAAGGTTGTAGAATCTGGAGTAGAAGAAGAAGAAGAGACAGTCATAGGAAAAGTGGCAATGGATTTTTAGAAAGGAGGATGAAAATGATGTACATACCTCCTTCCTCTTGACCATATACTAGTATTAAAGCCATGTGAATCCCCATACAACTTCTTCTCAGACTAGACATGGTCAAAGCCATTGCCACTTCTGCCCTGGTAGATTCTGGAGCACAAATTTCATGTATAGACTAGAACTTTATCAGAAAACACCATCTTCCCCAACATCACCTATCCACACCAATCACCATCTGAAACACAGATGCATCACACAACAAAGGAGGTGTCATAAAGTTCACCATGACTTTGTTTGTCAATGTCAATGGACTTCTTCAAGAAACCACCTTCCACATCATAAACTGTGGAAAAGAAAATGTTATACTAGGACTCCCCTGGTTAACCAATACAAATCCCATTGTCAACTGGAAAGAAAGAATGCTCCTTATAAATCCCGAAACCAACCAATCTGCTGACTTCCTCACTCTATATGAAAAAGTAAAACAGGAAAAAGAAAACCTATATACTCAGAGGAAATATACAGAACTTATTCCCAAACACATCTCTGTAGATGCCTTGGTCAATGAACATTTATTTGCCTATCTAGATCAAGTTGAAGATGATGTCCTTTGTGCAAAGATAGCTCTAGGAAGAGACATGGCCCATATAAAACTGTTATACTCTCTATCCAGAATCATTCTAGCCAACAACTGCTTCATTCCTAATCCCTCGTTAACCTGTGCTGTGTTAACTACCTTTACACAACTAGCTATCGACAACAAGAAGAATGAAGTAAAGTTATGGGAAGCATACTCCAATTATCAAGACATTTTTGCCAATAAAGATATCCATTTACCTCCCAGTCGTGACTCTGATCATGAGATTAATTTAACAGAAAACTTTGTTCCCAAGATTGGAAAACTCTACCCCTTAACCATCGATGAATGAAAAGCCCAGGATGAATTTCTAGATGAAAATTTGAAATCTGGCAAGATTCATTCATCTTCCTCCCCACAACCAGTGCCCTTCTTCTTTGTCAAAAAGAAGAATGGTAAACTATATCCTGTCCAAGACTATCGATACCTAAATGACCATACTATTCATGATGCCTACCCTCTACCATTGATTTCTGATCTCCTGGATAAACTGAAGGATGCCAAAGTATTCACTAAGTTTGATGTTCGTTGGGGCTATAACAACATTCGCATCAAGGAAGGGCATCAATGGAAAGCCACATTCATCACTCATAGAGGGCTCTTCGAACCAGTAGTCATGCCTTTTGGCCCAAAGAATGCCCCTGCGACTTTCCAGTGATTCATGAATAAAGAGTTCAGAGATCTCATTTTAGCAGGAAAAATTGTCATCTATATGGATGATATCCTCATTTTCTCCAAGAATCAAGAAGATCATGATGAAACGACACACCAAGTTCTTCAATGAATGAGAGAATTGAATCTATGACTTCATTGACAAAAATGCCTCTTCAATGTCTCTGAAGTTGATTATCTAGGCATGATTATCAAACCAGGATCTCTTGCGATGGATCCTATTAAGTTAGACAGAATAGCTTCTTGGCCAACTCCTCAGAAAGTCATAGATGCATGATCTTATCTCAGCTTTGCCAATTTTTACTGAAGATTCATCCCCCATTATTCTAATATCACTCGACCTCTCTTAAATCTTATAAGGAAAGATCATCAATGGGACTGGTCGCAACCCTATAATAATGCCTTCTTGAACCTAAAAAAGGCATTCCTCTCTCAATCCATCCTCCAATTTCCCAATTCCACTTCAGCCTTCGCCATCGCCACTGATGCCTCAAAATATGCTACAGGAGGTATCCTTCTTTAAACTGATTTGAATGGTGACTGGCATCCCTGCTCTTATCTTTCTCAAACTTTTTCTCCCACAGAATGGAATTATGATATCTATGACCACAAACTTCTGGCGGTCATCCATGCCCTCAAAGCATGGTGACATTATCTTTTAGGATCTCCCTTTCCTGTACAAGTTTTCACGAATCATAAAAATCTTCTATATTTTAAACAACCTCAGAATCTCAATCATTGTCAAGCTTGTTGGCTCCTTGATCTTGCCGACTATGACCTCAAGATGATCTATGTCCCTGGATCCCTTCTTTCCAGTCCAGATGCACTATCTCATTGCCCAGATTGTTGCCCTGATAATTCCTCCAACAACTCCTTAGTTACTCTACTACCCCCATCACTTTTTATCAACCTCATCAACACGGCATTACAAACAAGCATTACTTCCCTTTCCACCACAGATCCCCTAGTCAAACAAACCCTTTCTCAACTCTCTGATTTCCCCTCTTCCCTTCAAATCCATCTTTCTGATTGGAAATATCATGACGATATTCTCACCTATCATAATCACATTTATATCCCACCTTCTTTATGACATGACATAGTTGCTCAATGTCATGATCACCCCTCAGCTGGCCATCCTGGTTTCCTCAAAACCTGCCAACTAGTTTCAGCCAACTTTTGGTGGCCAGGCTTAGTCTTTTTTATTCACCAATTTGTTGCTGGCTGTGCCACCTGCCAAGCCAACAAGTCTAATACTCATCCTACCACACCCCCTCTTACACCTATCAAATCCTCTTGCTCTCGTCCCTTTCAATAAATTTCTTGTGACCTTATCACTGACCTTCCCCTTTCCTCTGGTTTTGATAGCCTTCTGGTCATGGTCGACCATGGGCTTACAAAGGGGATAATTCTCTGCCCCACTATGAAATCAGTGACAGCAGAAGGAATAGCTGTCCTGTTCTATCATAAGATATATAAACATTTTGGCCTATATGACAAAATCATTTCAGATAGAGGACCACAATTTGTGTCCTTGTTCGCAAAAGAATTGGAAAGACTTTTAAAGTATAATCTTGCCCTCTCTACTGCCTATCACCCCCAGACAGATGGCAAAATCAAAAGAGTTAATCAGGAGATTGAAACATATCTTTGTATTGTTTGTGGTAACCATCCTTCTGATTGAGTAGAGCACATCTCCACTGCAGAATTCACTCACAATTGTCGCCCCCACTCTGTTACAGGCAAATCTCCCTTCTATTTGATGATGGGATATGAACCCCTAGCTCTACCCTCCATATTCCCTAATAGCAAAATCCCCACTGTCGAAAAACATGTCAAAGAACTTCTAACTGCTCAAGAAGAAGCTCTAGCAGCTCACAAATTAGCCAGACAAACCATGGCTGCACGTTCAAAGAAGTCCTTTACGCCATTTGCCAAAGGAGATAAAGTTTGGCTGGAAGCACATCATCTGAAAAGGAAGATAGATAATCCAAAGTTTGCACCCAAACGAGAGGGACCTTTTACCATTACCCAGGTGCTATCTCCCATCTCCTATCACCTCCAACTTCCCTGTGCTTGGAAAATTCACCCAGTCTTCCATGCATCCCTTCTTACCCCTTACCATGAAAATGCTATTTATGGAAAGAATTTCCCTAGGCCACCCCCAGAGCTAATAGAAGGCGAAGAAGAATATGAAATAGAAAAGATCATACAATATTGCAGTACTCCAACAAACTGCTCTTACTTGATCCAATGGAAAGGATATTTGGCTGAAGAAGACTCCTGGGTCTTAGAGCAGGACATGAAAAATGCAAAGTCTACTTTGAAGGAATATAAAAACTGTCATCCTTCTCTCTCTTCTCTTTAGCCTCTACCACCATTGACACTACCACTTTCAGAACTTTTATATTCAAAATGTCTTCCATCACTTCTGTTTCCTCTTTTATTGATACTCCCACTGCTACTCCCACCCATCCAGTTACCCCTCTCATCACATTCAAAGCAATTGCTACCACTGCAGACACCCTGAATGCCAGCACACTCCCACCTGGCATACCCTACCCCCCTATGCATGTGGATTCCATGACAGAACAGACCCTCACCACTGCCCACAGAGAACGGGTTTATTGTTACGCTTGTACCAGGTAGGTTCAAGTGTAGCCCATAGGGTCAAGGGTTCAGTAGAGTATTGTCTAGTGAATACTCTTAGAGTTCAAGGGGAGTAGCATCCACTCAAAGTAGGATGAAGACTTTGGTCAGGGAGACTGAGTGGAAGAGAACACTCAGGAGTCTGACAGGGGGCAAACACAAGAGATGTGATTGTAAGGGAGAACTAGACTAAAGTACATGGCAGCATATAGACAAGTTTATATAGTGAGGAGGAATGAGAGGCAGTGTGGGAATACTGCCTTGAATGGAGGGAAGACTGTCCATAGATGAGTCATATAGAATGCGATGGAACATCAAAGAATGATCGATGAGTCAGAAGATAAGAAGATGACTTATGATGACAAGTAGCTACTGAGTAATCGGGCCGATTACTAAGTATGAATGAATAAGCATGGAATAAGGGAATATGACTTTGCATGAATATGAATTGGACTTATCCTTATAGGATTATCCAAGAGGAAATAAAAGGCTAAGTCAAAACAATGGTTATACATCAAAAAAAGAAAGAAGTCATAACATTACCCTCTTACTACACTCAAAGCTACTGCAAGAAATCTAGAGGAGCTGGCACATGGCAGCCAGTTTAGTCTCCTTCTAAATGTTACAAACATCCCCCATCATATTGGATTCCACAATAGGGTCATACATATCAATGAGGGAGCCCTCTAGCTGAGGACTGGGAGAACAAGGACAGGGAGGAGATCTTCTAGGACAGCCATGTCCCATAGTTCGGCAAGGAAATGGAATTCCAGGTGGAGGTGGAACTGGTAGTGCAAAGCGAGTAGTGGCACGATGAGAGGCAGATAATATGGATGAAGATGAGGATGACTGGGAGGGGGTTCAATGACATAAAGGATAAGAATGTTGAGTATGACCTGGATGCCACTTAAGGCAGTGAGCACACTGATAGAAGATGCAGTCAACTCTGATATGACTGAGACGATGGCAGGAGAAACAAGCTTCATGGTAATGGGGATGACATGGTGATAAAGGGAGGGTGTTATCACCTCCAGATCACCAGGCTTCAATGTGATCTATCAAGGCTTGCTCTTCAGGAGTAAGGGGTGACGAGGAGGCAGAAGGGGTAGTGGTAGCCAGATAGGCTGCATGTCAGTCACCTTTCTCTCTGGCAATCTCTTCAATTCGTTCTAGCAAGTGAGTCATATCTAGTTGATGCATGGCATCTTCAATAAGGTGTTGGATATCCATTCCGATATGTCATAATTTGGAAGTGAAAAGTCCCATGTGAGCATTGAAAGTCATGACACAACTCATCATTTCAAGAGTTCCATATTCTAAATAGGCCATGAATAGATTATGGAGTGCCAAGTGGGGGTGAAGGACATCATTGATGGCTAAGGCATGTCCTGAGTGGCGAAGGATCTCTGTATAAACTTGTTCTCTATGAGTATTTTCAAGAAGGGATTCAGTCATAGGGTTGGCATACATAGGGGAATAAGATATGCCAGGAGGGAGCATACTAGAGGTCTGTAATTCAGTGGTGGCAGCAATGGCTTTGAGAGTGACAAGAGGGGTGATGGGACAAGTAGGGGTGGCAGCAGGAGTATTAATGAAGGAAGAGATGGAAGTAATGGAAGACATTTTGAATAAGAAAGTTCTGAAAGTGGTAGCGTCAATGATGGTAGAAGCTAAAGAGATGAAGAAGAGGAATGATGGTTTTTATATTCCTTCAAAGTGGACTTTGCATTTTTCATATCCCATTCTGGGATCCACAAGTCTTCCTCGGCCAAATATCCTTTCCATTGGATCAGATAGGAGCAGTTAGATGGAGGTCTGCGATGACATATTATGTTCTCTATTTTGTATTCCTCTTCTCCCTCTATTAGTTCTGGAGGTTGTCTAGGGAAATTCTTTCCATAAATGGCATTTTCATGGTAAGGGGTGAGAAGAGAAGCATGGAAGATGGGGTGGATCTTCCAGGTACTGGGAATGCATAGGTGATAAGAGATAAGAGATAACATCTGAACAATGGTAAAAGGTCCTTCTCTCTTGGGCGCAAACTTTGGGTTATCTATATTCCTTTTGAGGTTATGTGCTTCCAACCAAACCTTGTCACCTTTAGCAAATGGTGTAAAGGGCTTCTTGGATCTTGTGGCCATTATTTGTCTGGCATGTTCATGAGCCACAATGGCTTCTTCTCGAGCAGTGAGAAGTCTTTTAACTCTTTCTTCTACAGCAGGAACTTTACTAGTGGGAAAAACCATTGGGAGGGCTATGGGTTCGTAGCCCATCATTAGGTAGAATGGGGATTTTCCTGTAACAGAGTGAGGGCAATGGTTATGGGTGAATTCAGCAGTGGAAATATGTTCGGTCCAATCAGAGGGATAATTACCACACACGATATGAAGGTATGTTTCTATTTCTTGATTGACTCTTTCTGTTTCGCCATCTGTCTGAGGGTGGTAGGTAGTGGATAAAGCGAGATCATATTTTAGCAGTCTTTCTAATTCTTTGGCAAAGGAAAATGCAAACTGTGGTCCTCTGTCAGAGATAATTTTGTTGTATAGTCTGAACCTTTTGTAGACTTTGTAGAAGAAAAGGGTAGCTATACCCTTTGTAGTGACAGTTTTCTTTGTTGGGCAGAGGATTAACCCCTTTGTAAGCCCATGGTTAACCATGACCAAGAGGGAATCAAAGCTGGCAGAGAGGGGAAGGTCAGTGATAAGGTCACAGGAAATTTGTTGGAAAGGACAGATGCAAGAGGAGTGAATTGGAGTAAGAGGGGGAGTCATGGGATGAGTGTTGGATTTGTTCACCTGGCAAATCGTGCATCCAGTGACAAACTGGTGAACAAAGCTGGCGAGACCAGGCCACCAGAAATTGGCAGAAACTAATTGATGGGTTTTAAGAAATCCGGGGTGTCCAGTGGTGGGGTGATCATGACAGTGTGAGATGATGTCATGATGAAGAGCAGGGGGAATATAGAGTTGATTACAATAGGTAAGGAGGTTATCTTTGTATTTTCAATCAGTGAGGTGTGTGCAGAGGGTTGGAGGAGAGTTTGCTAAATTGGAAATAGTTTGTTGGACTAAAGGATCAGAGGAAGATAAAGAGGTAATATTTGTTCATAGTGCAGTGTCGATAAGATTAACAAAGAGGGAGGGTGGAAGAAGGGTAACGGATGAGTTATCTGTCAAGTCATCGGGACATCGATCCGGTTGATGAGATAATGCATCTGGGCCAGAGAGAAGATAACCAGGGACATGAATCATTTTGAGATCATAGTCAGTGAGGTTGAGAAGCCAATGAGCTTGTCGATGATTGAGATTTTGAGGTTGTTTGAAATAAAGGAGATTCTTATGATCAGTAAAAACCTGAATGGGGAAAGGAGAACCAAGGAGATAGTGATGCCATGCTTTCAAAGCACAAATGACAGCCAGTAGTTCTTGATCATAGATATCATAATTGTGTTCAGTAGCGGAAAAGGTTTGAGAAAGATAGGAATATGGGTGCCAATTGCCGTTTGAGTCTGTTTGAAGGAGAATACCTCCAGTGGCATATTTTGAGGCATCAGTGGCGATGGTGAAGGCTGAAGTAGAGTCAGGGAATTGGAAAACAGGTTGGGAAAGCAAAGCCTTCTTTAATTCTAGGAAGGTGTCGTTACATGATTGTGATCAATTCCATTTATGGTCCTTCTTCATGAGATCTAGGAGAGGTCGTGCAATGTCAGAGTAATGTGGCACGAATCTTCAATAAAAATTAGTGAAACCTAGAAAAGATCATACATCCTTGACTTTCATGGGAGTTGGCCAGGAGGCGATCCCATCTAGCTTGATAGGATTCATTGCGAGGGATCCTGGCTTGACAATCATTCCAAGATAATCTACTTCTGAAATATTGAAGAGGCACTTCTGTAATCGGAGGCAGAGATTCAGTTCCCTTATTCGTTAAAGGACTCGATGTGTTATTTCATCGTGATCATTATGATTTCTGGAGAAGATAAGGATGTTGTTCATATAGATAACAATTTTGCCTGTTGCAATAAGGTCTCTAAACTCCTTGTTCATGAATTGCTGGAATGTAGCCAGAGCATTTTTTGGGCCAAAGGGCATTATGACTGGTTCGAAAAGTCTGCAGTGAGTAATGAATGTGGCTTTCCATTGATGTCCCTCTTTGATATGAATGTTATTATATCCCCAGTGAATATTGAATTTAGTGAAAATTCTGGCATTCTTTAACTTGTCCAAAAGATTGGAAATGAGAGGGAGAGGGTAAGCATCTCAGATAGTATGGTTATTGAGGTATCGATAATCTTGGACAGGACATAGTTTGCCATCTTTCTTTTTGACAAAGAAGAAGGGAGCAGCTTGAGGTGATGATGACAGGCAAATTTTACCTGATTTTAGGTTTTCATCTAAAAATTCATCCTGTGCTTTCCGTTCATCAGCAGTTAGACAGTAGAGTTTTCCTATTTTAGGAACAAAGTTATCGGTCAAATTTATTTCGTGGTCACAGTTGTGACTTGGAGGTAATGGGGTGTCTTCATTGGCAAAGATATCCTTATAAGTGGAGTAAGCCTCTGGTAGGACTACTTCCTTCTTTTTGTTGTCAATGGCTAATTGTGTGGAAGTAGTCAGAGTTGCACAGGTTAGAGAGGGATTAGGGATAAAGCATCAGTTGGCTAGGATGGTTCTTGATAGGGAGCATAACAGTTTTAGATGTGACATATCTCTGCTCAAGGCAATCTGATTGTTCAGGATGTTGTCTTCTGTTTGATCTAAATAAGCAAAGAGATGTTCATCAACTAGAGTGTTGACTGTAGCATGTTTTGGGCTTGGTTCGAGGGATCTCCATTGAATGTATAATCCTTCTTTTTCCTATTTTATCTGTTTATGGAGCACTATAAATTCGTCTGACTGGTCGGTTTCTTGAGCTACTTGGAGAGTTCTTTCTTTCCAGTCAATGACAGAGTTCATCTCTGTTAACCAGGGGAGTCCAAGTATTATGTTTTCTTTTCCACAGTTCATGATATGGAAGATTGTTTGTCTTAGGAGTTTGTTGATGTTGATGAAAAGGGTGGTGGTGAAGTTAATCGACCCTCCTTTGTTCAAGAAGGCATCAGCATTTCATATGGTGATGGATGAAGATAATTGGTGTCAAGGGAGTTGGTGTTTTCTGACAAATTCCCAGTCTATGCACGATATCTGGGCACCAGAGTCAACTAGGGCAGAGGTGGCGACAACTTTGACCATGTCTGAGGTGAGGAGGAGTTGAATGGGGATTTGCATAGCTTTAATACTGATATATGGTCAAGATAACACCTCAAACACAGCCAGACAAGTCCAGCTAACAGACCCAATAATTATTTAAGAACAGATTGCACCTCGTAAACATTCCAAGATAAGCGTGCAAACTTTAAATCATATTTTGAGTATCTATCAAATATGTATGCTTTT
>JBBPJU010001241.1:0-13091 GCA_038088875.1 Austroboletus festivus | reverse complement strand
CTATGCATTATGCAATATCAATTTTTTTGCATAATTTGGCAGGTACAAACTCGGTTCCCAGATTTCCTTATGCATTACTATGTTTTATGCATCACCATGCTATGCATTATGAGATAGTCTACTGTACCTCAAGAGATCGTACGAGTGGGTGAGCGAAACTAATTTTGTTCTTCTATGATCGTGCTTGGCAAGGGATCAATACTTCGACCACGAGCTAAACGGTCAGGATATTTTTTATTAATATCCCCATTGTTCTTTCCAGTTTCTCTGTCGAGGGGTCTTGCTTTGTGTGGTATTATGGCGGTGTTTATGCATTATGGTATATGGCGTTTGACGTTCTCCTTGTTCTTTGGCTGTTCCTGACTCCTTGTACAGTCGGGATGTCATTCTTTGAGTCACTGCCAGTAAGACATATACAAGTTGTTACAATGCCTGGCCCTCAGAAAAATTATTTTTTGGTACCGTTCCAATTTTGTCAAAAGGGGGGTCAAAAGGCCGTTGGAATGCAGTTCCAATTTGGTTCCGAGCGGACTCCACTCCCAGTTATTGATAAAAGGCGGCTGGACGAATGTCTAAATACGTCTAACGAATATGGCATAATTGGAAGGGAGGTTAACAATTTGCGACATACAAGGTACTACATAAAGCTCGTGAATCCGAACTTCAGTGCCCTTCACCTCGGGCTATTCAGAAGTTATCACCCAGCAGAGATGCAAGATATTAATCGTTGCTTTCTTTCGTGGGTAGGCATTATCAGCCGTGGCGTGGGAAGTTGAGCCTCCTGGGGCAAGCGGTGGCGCGTCGCCTTGTCCAGCCCTGTCTGCATTCCAACCGCGGGATACCCGATGCCCCCTTCAACGCGCTTGGAAGCCCCAGAGCCCAGCAACGCGTCCCAGCATTCGAAACGTGCTATGTTGGACGCTGAATCTACTCAAGACCTGAAGAAGGCACGCAGAACCTTCTCAGCCAAGCCTTGCGCTCGGCACGATTCTAAACGTGATGCAAAGCGCCGACGGAAGAAGAAAAGGAAGGCACCTTTAGTGAGTACGGGGATGGTAAAGAACGAACCTGCGCAGACTCGACACGAGGAGCGCTCGTGCCCTCCACTGTCGGCGCGGAACCAAATCGTCAGGTTCTCCTCGACCCCTCCCGAAGGTGATTTACCACTTAGCGTCATTTCTATCGCGAACTGCGACTCGCAAGCGTCATCATCGAAGAGGCTCGACCAAAATCGGGGTAATTTTCCACAAACTTTGGGTGACGCCCCCCAAGATCGAAGCGAAGTCATACCATCTACTCCGGTATGCTACAAAGCAATTCGCTTGCCATAAATAATATCTATCCCTAAAACAGAGTGGTGCCAAGCGTTCAGTTTCGGCGGATACAACTGTACCTCAGATCGTCTCAAATTCACTGGAGGATAAAGTAGCTTATCTTGAGGCAGAGCTCAAGTCCAAGAACAACGTCAGTCAATTTTGTCGTAGTCTGTCATCGTTCTATTTTATTTACTTATCCCAGTTGATCATATCTCATCAAACACTCCTGAGCCAAATTCAGCAGGCAGTTACCTGCCAGGTCTGTTTAGATTTGATGTACAAGCCCTATGCGCTTGCTCCTTGCGGCCACCTCGCCTGCCATAGTTGCTTGGTTAGTTGGTTCACAGCCACACCGCCTGACAACCGACCGGCTCGTCCGGCCCTCATGCGCAAGAAAACGTGTCCACATTGTCGTGCTATTATACGCGAGCGGCCCATCGAAGTGTGGGGTGTAAAAGGTATTTCGCAAGGAATAAGCAGGAGTGAGCTCCTACCAAACCCCTCGTCGGCCCCTGCTCCCGTCGAAGTAGCTGGTGGTTCGGATGCAAATGCTGATCCTTGGAACGACATTTTTCCAAAACTCGGTGTTGCTAGGGGACAAGGTTACCCGTGGTTTTTCCCTGGTCCCGATATCGATGACAATAATCCTGAAGATGTCGCACCACGCGGCGAAGACGTTGGGATGCTTGATATGGAAGACGGTGGGATCTATCGCTGCCTCGACTGTATGCACGAGATATGGGATGGTGTATGCAGCAGCTGCGGACGCATCTATCGAGGGCACCAGCACGAAGGAGATGACAATGACGAGGAGGGACCGATAGGGTGGTTCGATGATCGAATGAGTGCTGAGGAGGTCGATATGGTGGATGATCCTGGTTGGGTGGGTTTGGAGGATGGGGAGGCGGACGACGGAGGCGACTCAGACGACTGGCGTTCCTTTGCACCTTGGCGGCATCAATTGAATGTGTTTGGTGGGCCATGGGGTTTCCTTGGCGCCATTCACGTCGATGAAGACGATGATGAAGACGATAGGTATACAGTAGATCTTCGGGGCACAGAGGAAGATGAAGAGGGTGAGGATGAGGGCTATGAGAGTAGTTTCATTAATGATGGGGATGAGGATGAAGGTAGACTCGACCTCCTGGACAGGCCCCGCATCTATGAAATCCACGATGGTGATGAAGATTACTGCCCTGGCCAGCACCGTCGAGTTGTCGATCCCGTTTATGACGACCATGAAGACGAACAAGAAGGCTCTTCAAACGTTGCTGAGGGTAGACGGCTTAGACATGCCCTTGTTATCGCTTCGTCTGACGAGGATGCCGAAGATGACGTAGCCTCTTCAATTAGGCATCTTGCGCACGGTAGGCATCGCGCAAGGCATCAAGGCATCGTCGAGTCTGATGCTTCAGACGCATACTGGAGCGACGAGTAGCTCTGTGCAGGTCAGTCTACACTTCGTCAGATCAAGGTATACGATTGTCGTGTACAGCCAAAGTAATGTACATTCAATTGGCTTGTTCTAGCCTATATATACTTTACAGGTTTTCTATTTTGCACGTGTGATGTAAGTTAGTGCGCGCGCGATCAGCTCCTGCTCTGACAAGCTGACGATGAAACCTGCGCGGTCTCCAAGGTATCCAAAATGCACAATGCGTGCTGGTTGGTGCATTGACGAGGCCTGCTTCAGGGGGTTGACCCACCTCTGCCTCATTCCCACCACACGTGTATCATTCTCCTTCGCATCTTCACGCCGCACACTCGTGTTCAGCTGTGCAGTCTGTGCGAACGCCGCCATGCTTAAGGGTACGCGTGCCGTCCTTTTCAACTCCTTCATACCAGTGCATACATCTGACCCTCTCCCTGTTTCTTAATCCCCAATCCTTTGCTAGAGCCAACACCGAAACCTGGGTCGCACAACTACTGGGCCGACTATCCAGACCATCTCATCTAGCCTCACCCATGCGGACCAGGATAAATGGTAAAATGCAACGAAACTCGTCGGCCGGCACAAGTCCAAGAGCACCACGCGCGGACGCGATACAGTGGATCTTTTCATCGAATCTACCTCATCGCAGGAGCTCAGCAGCCCTCAGTGTAGATCTAAACCGGCGAAATTTCTTCGGTATGAGCGAAGTTTTCGGTGTCCTGTTGAACGTATGCTTCTGTCGCGTTGTTTATCGTCACGGTGCCTGATTGGTTACTTCACGCCCCATCCAGCCCTCCGAGACCGCACGCTCCCTGATGGAATCCAGGCGTCTGCTAGAGGAAGCACGTAAAGAGATCGCCGAGGAACGTGAACCCCCACGACGGTACATCAGACACGCCGTTACTCGTCTGCCCGGCTTTTTGCCCCGAGAGGTCGAATTGCGAGTTGTCGAGCGTGCGTTGGAAGGCGAGCCGTCGTTTACAGTGCTCTTCGGCGCTAGTGCCGTCGGCAAGGTGTGCTTTGTCCCTACTTCGGGAACCTCGCGAACTTATTCCATTCCTCTGCATTCAGACTGCCCTGTTACGTGAAGTTCTGTCGCGTGACAGTTTCCATGTCCTCCATTTCGACCTTCGGATTCCGGGCTTCGCAGATGTTACTAGTCTCTATATGCGTCTTAGTCAACAGATGGAGCGATACTTTGAGGATATTTCGACGAGTATGCCCGGATTCGACGAGTTTCGGAAAGAGGCTTGCGCGTTCAAGGTACATGTACTCTTTTACATTTGCGAGTGGTACGAGGATACTAATTCGATTTACTTCTGCAGCAGGACCGCCTTGAAGTAGAGAAAAGACTATCCGAAGCTGTCATGGGCAGTTTAGGATCGCAAGTACGGACAAGCGATGTTGCCCGGCTCATGGAACTATTCCAAGTAAGACAGTCACTTCTTTCCTATCATAGCAGTAACAAGTCTAAATGCCACAGTATTCCCTCTGGAGATACGCTGAATTTGAACCTCAAGAAGATGGTAATGAACTTAGCCAAGGGCGAAAGGAGTCAGATGTATCATCTGAGCGAACTCATGTGAACAATTCGCCCCTTCTTCACAGGGGCCGATGGTTTTTCAAGCGTGCCAAGAGAGGGAGCGATAGTGGCCGAGGGGTATCGTCTTCTGTGATCAAAGAACCCGGAAAGCATCCAAAGAAGATACCAGTATTGTTTATCGACGAAGCACACAAACTGTAGGCTTCGTTCCACGAGAATTTTTCTGCTCATTCTCACTGTTTCCGAAGACCGTCCCTGGTCCAGTCTGCAGAAACCATGAAGTGCCTGCTTGATTCGATGCTGGTGCTGACGAAACAAGATCGGCTGTGTCATGTCGTTCATGCTACTAGCGATCCGTTCTATCAAAACTGGCTGCGCCAGCTCAGTGTTGTACAGCATTGCAAGCTGCTCACAATCGACGATTGCTCGAGAAGCGAGACGCGAACGTATTTCTTCGAACGTCTATTGTCTCGTGTCCCAGAAGCATTACGACCTCCATTATCGTTCGACGTATTATACGAAGCCTTCGGTGGTAAACTGGTACACTGGCACGATTATATTAATGAATACAGTAAGTTATTTCTTTGCTATTGTTCCTTCACTTACTCAACCTTCATTATTTTTGCTTTTAGTTAATGCCAACGGGAACTTCGATAGTGTGTATCTATCCTGCAATGAACTTCGGAAGTGCTAACATTTACGGACCAGTCAGACAATGCTCGCCTTTCCTTCAAGCACACGCTACTCTCAACCTACATATAGTTCATTCTTCCCAGCTAGCAACTGCACGTGACCCCACAACGCCATCTACCCCAGGTCCTCGACCTCGATCGAGTGGCCCAGATGCTCTTCATGCAGGTCTCGGTCCTGCTGGATTTAAATCTCATCCATCTCGTGACCCATCTTCCATCGGGGACTACTCTGCGGATTTCAGTGCCATGCAGCTCCTCAAAGTTATGAGTAAGCTCAGCCAGCCTGGGACCCAGTACCTCCCGTACTTCTTGCTTTGTCGCGAAATTGGCGTGCGTGCGGTGGACGGTATGATCAAGGGCAAGGTGCTGAATCTGCACTGGACCGATCCGGTTGGCAGAGAAGTAGAGATTCCCGTCATCAGCGCTCCAGTTTCCCCTGTGCCAATGACACATCGTGTGCTGAGCAACGGTTCTTACGTTGGCGGGGCTAGTGCAACTGTGGGCGTTGAGTCATCAGAGGATGGCGACATGGTGATGGTAAATCCGGTCAACTTGTCAACCAGGGATCTAGGGCAGATCGACGAAGGCGAAGAACACGAAATTATTGGGCCGAAGCTCACGCCCCTGACCCCAATCATGCGGTTCGCTATGCGGGAAGTCATTCAAGAATACGAAGACGTCCGGACAGTCTCTGAATATGCATCGCTTAATGATCCTGATGAATATTGATCGGAGTAGTGTGGAGATGGTTTCAGAATCTCCACCCTGTTTAATGTTTGATTTGGGTTTCACGTCTGCCAGCAGTATTTATTATTGCACGTCACCGCATCTGTCTTATCATGTCTTCTAGATACTACGATCATTGTGTATAAAATCTTTGCTCCACCCACTAGCACTAGACCTTTTTTGGTACTTCACTCTCGTGTACATCGTATGTACCATCGTTGACCAGTCGGTCATATTTGAATATTATGTTGGAATGACTCATTGGAACCGCGAGCTTGAAAGAGGTTTTTTCCGGGGCAATTTTTATTGAGATAGAAAATCAGTATGACGGCACGCTGCGACATTACACTATCCCAGTCGATACTAACATTTTGACCGAACGGGACTTGAAAAATTTTGAAGTGACAAATCCTGAAAATCGTAGCATTTTGTGACTGACCAAGTATGTCTCATAATTCCGGAAACCTGACGTCTGCATTCCCCTCTAGCCAAGTCAACCACTTTTTTAGATACGATCCACCATGTTGAATTGTGGACGAGTCTCCAATAATGCACTTATCCATGATTAATATCACATCAATCCTCAACAAATATGTAACCTGAACGTACGAGATGTCTCTTCGCTCGCGTCATTGCGACTAGTACATAAGCACGTCATATTACCGAGAAGGATGGAGATGGGCGGCAATCCGTACTTACCATTCATGCGGCGCTTCTCCCTGAGGAAACCCACTTCACGCTAAATAGCAGTCGCGCCACCAATTCCGGGTCAGATCTAGTCCGACGTGTACGCGTTGACGTGACGTTCTAACCTTATCATTGCTCCGCACCAAACTGATGATTACCGCGTCCTTCTCGCGCCCCTGCATTCCATCCACCGTACCGATCTCAAGTTCAGGGCCATATTCAGGGCGCAATAGGGTGCTGAGCAGCGTGACTTGAGCTTGATATCTGTCAAAAGGAAAGGAAATAGTATCATGCTATGGGACGGATCAAACCATCGATTGAATCGCTTGTACGCACGGGGTTATGATCGCGATTTGGCATGGATACAGCCCCGCATTAATCTGTATCAGTCGGAGATTGAGCCTAGAGGTTGGGCATGAACCGTGTAGGTCGCAACGCACTAGCTTCTCCGTCCACCCTTTGACCACCGCAGCTTCATTCTCATTGCAGCGACTACCTTCATCTCCGTCACCTTCGAGGCGTTCATAGTACTCACACCCGGCCGTGTCGAAAAAGATGATGGGGGTACCAAGCGTCTCTTTGATGGTGTCTTGGTCCGTCGTCTCGATAAATGACCTCGTATTTAGCAAATCGGTGAGCAAACGTGAGGATACCGAGTCATGTGATTTAAGCTTGGATGCATAGAGCGTCTTTGATGGAAATTGGCAAATTTGGGCGTGCATCCTTGGGATCTATGAATCAAACAAGAGCCGAATGTAAAGTGATCTGTGCGTACCGATATTGGACGTTGAGCAAGCGCTTGATGCCTGGACCGTACATTCGCTCGAGGCGGTCGAACAAGGTCGTCTCGAGCGTCCGCGGGGGACGCAAACCCGAACGTTTAGAAGACCTTTTTTTCGGTGAGCTGCCTATATTTTCTTGTTCCCCGTCTGCAGGTACTGCGGTATCTCCCGCAATGACTACGTCTCCATGTACCGATTCTGATTCCGAACCAGAACTAGTCTCCGAACTTGAATCTACCACGTCCCCTCGTTCGTCATCTGCCATTGATAAAGAGTCCTTGCTTATTTTCTCAGGTTGTTTTGGTTGCTTATTTTTCCTTTCATGTTTATCCAAAGATAAGATGGTAGGCGGAAGTTGCATAGGGTCACCTGCCAATATCAACTTTTTTCCCTTGAATATAGGGACCCAGCACACCTAAAATCTCAACAATTCAGTAACTTAACCGTATAGTTGACGGAACAAACCGCTTCGATAGCCTGCGTTGCTTCATCGATAATGACCACATCAAAGTTATGATCTCGTATTTGGCGCCCGCCTGCAGAATGACAAGTGGCTAGGACAACCTGTATGTAAATTTAGCCACAGCCATTCTTGACTAGGACTGTAGTTGAAAGTACCTGGGACTCTGAGAGGACCGCTCTCACAACGCCCCCCTCCCTTTGTCGATACCTGAGACATGTGCCGATCAAACCGATGAGTATCGCAGGGCAGCCAATATACCGACTCTTTCCTAAGTGCGCGCACGTTCTCCCACATCCTCTTGCGCTCGGACCCACGCAGTCTCTTTGTTCCCTTGCCCTTACCTCTTCCGGAAAGACTATCGAGGGCAGCATCCAGCTCCACCTTTACATCCTTGGCGATTGCTGCCTGATTGTAGGTCAGTACATGGTCAAACAACGACAGCACCAACATACTTGATCACTCCGGCCAGCCTTCATCTCTAACGTTGCATCGAGAATTTTCTCGCGTGCCATTACTCTCGCCGGGTGACCGAGACGAGTCACTTTAAGTGGCTCGCCCCTCCCTTTCTCTGGGGGAGGAAGATTAAGCAATCGCTCAAGGATATTATCAACGGATAAGTTGGATGCGCCGCATACGAGCACGCGAATCGGTTTTTGGTCTGATGGGTTCGATGTGAGCTGACGTATGATCTCGATCAGCGTGTGGGTTTTGCCGGTCCCTGCTTGAATGGTTGGTAAAAGAAAGCGGGTGACTAGCTGAGCATGCCTGGAGGGCCGTGAATACATGCAACTTCCGTGGCCTCGAGAGCGAATCGTACGGCTGCTTTTTGACTTGGATTGAGGGATTGATCAAAGAACGAAATGTTTCCCAGCTTGGAAGGCTTGGGCGGTGGTGACATTCCGAGCAGCACGCGAATGAGAGGCGTAAGTTCGTAGTTTGTCTTGTCGTCCGGCTGAAGTACGGACAGTGGATCTCATATGGGCATAAAGTTGCCAAAGACTTATCTACCTTGCGCCTGGAGGGCATCGCAATCCTTTCCAAATGGTCGATAGCCTTGTCCATGCTAGAAACAGTACCTCAAAACGCAATAGTGGATGGGAGGGTGCAGAGCATTTTACCGATCATAGGTAATGCTGTTGGCCAGCTTGACCACCCGACATCTCTCCGGTAAATCGAGATCAGAATCACCTGAATCAGCGGGGTCCACCACAATGACAATGCGCGTATCAGTAACCTGTTTCACGAATCAGTTTGGCGAAGTAACATCGGTGAATGACACACTTTGTATACTACACCCTCCCCGGGAGCAGTGGAGCGTTTTATAGAATCCGAATCAGTGGGCTGCACTTTCTTTACTTTGCCGCCTGTCTTTTTCGTAGCAGAAACATGCTCTTCGATCTGGGCAAGATCCCCGGGCCTGTAGATGAACTATTCAGGCTGAATGGATGATACGATGACACAAATAGACGGTCCTAAAGGTATGAGGCGGGAATAACGGCGATGAATGATACGCAGAGGGTCTCTCCAGTTCTACCAGTCTACACTTTGTTCAACGAGTTGCGACCATCGGTTCGGACGTGATCACGTACATCTTTCCGCCAAGCCCCACTCCGGCTGACACCACGCCCAGTCCGCCCAATGCCAGCCCACGTTGTTCGAGCAACTTGGGTGCAGCATTGCTCAAGATCAGGGAAGAGCGTTCGATCTCCGCATCACGTTCTTGTGCAAGGAGGGTACGATGTCTCTCAATGAACGCTTGGACAGTCGATTCGGAGCTTGGTGACGCCATAGGGATATGGTTGTGATTTGTTGAATTTTCAGTTGTATCGCAAAAAACTTGACAAATGTATAGAAGTTCAAGCTGTTTTGTTACGACAATCATTCAACGTAACCTTGGTACAAACCATCTAAACAAGTTCACGTCAAGGTCAATCGAGGCGCCTGACAACATAGTATAGATTTTAAATAACTCTGGAGGATCAGCTATTTGACGCCATGATATATATAGGGTCTATTTCCCAGTCTTTGAACCACTGGAATTAAAGAGTGTTTCAGGCTCTAAGTCTTTCGTTTTTCCTGCACCGCAGTATCATGTTCCGCAATGACTGCCACTTTTCGTGAAGCTCAGGGGTATCAGTATCATTTCCGCCTAGGTAGTCATAACTGCTATGTTACAGTAACAATCTTCAAGTTGCATTTGCGAGTTGCCAGGCCCTCAACGAAAGCCGATTACGCAGTGAGCGCTGATGTGAATCATCAGGTACCTGTATCTGATTCTGTTGAATCTAGGCGGCGGATAGTGAGCGGCGTCCCACGACCAGTGGGAGGCACTGCGAAGAATGCTCACTTCATGTATCTCATTCGGGTTTCCGCAGCATACTTGCTATGTCGGTACCACCCGTGGGATTAGGGATGACGTCCTGGTACGATGATCGGGCGATTGGATAATAATTGCCCGGACGGAGTGGGATAAACCATCGCTTGACGCTGGCACAGTTCGAAAGGGCAAGCCATATCCCAGGGAAGACTCCGGTCTACGTGATCCAACAAAATTGAACGAATGCTGCGCATCTGACTTTTCTGGTTACCACTGAAAGAGTGCCTGGGCCGGATTAGCTAGGCGAGTATGACACACATTCATTGAGGGCTTTCATGTCCTCATGGGATGGACTGCGGCCACCTGAACCTGAAAAGAACATGGAGACGGCGGTTTTTTTATAGGTATGTATCCCTATGGTTACCTTGTTTCTCTCCTGGTGGAGTCAAACAATGCTATTATTCGGATCCGGTGGAGGTAGGTATGTCATGTGGTTCTGTGTACTTGGGGCAATGGCACGCTGCTCGGTCCCAGATAAGTTTCAATGCCGGCAACGCCGCTCCACAGAGCAGTGGAGATGATCATTGAAAGGTGGATTTAGCCAATGCGACGCAAACCAACCGTTAATATCACACTGGCCTCCAATAAGCTAGTGTTCGTACACGACTCTCCAATTCCACGTTACCATTACGAAGGAAGAATCCGTACGTGCTAGCCATACTTCGCCCTCCCACCGCTCTCACCCGGATCATGATCGAGTATACGGTTTCTCTCTCACGGTGCATCGAACTGAAAACGATAATCCTCGGTGACTCAAGCCGATCCGTATCTCTTTCATCCACTTCTAGTGGAAACTCGTTGGGTGCTTTCTAATTTTACGTTTACCAGTCGACAAGGGGATAGCCCCAACCCAACGAACACCTAGTAGCATCCAAGGACAGTTGTTATAAATCCTTCACCACATGGATTGCTGTGATATACTGTGTGGGATCATCACGTGTTGCTGTATGTTTCTTCTTCTGTGACATCGAGCGGATTCTCATCCAGACAGGAAGCGGTGTGTGCACTATGCGGTATGCAAGGGTTTTGACGAAGGCTGACGTCAATTGACGACGTTCGCAGAGGAATCCTTCACTTGCCACTGCTGCTGCAAGAAAAACCATGATATGGATGACGGTGGCTTACCCGATCAACTCGAGCTGGTGCGAGATCCACTAGGTTACGCCCCTGCCATGATGGCCCAAGGGCAATTGCAAGTTGCAGACAACGGACAAGATACCGGTATAACATATTATCAAGGTGCTAAACCGAAACTTTGATGAGGCTCGCTGTCGTCAAGCTGCAAGTTTCACGACGCCGGGGGTCAGGACGGGAGTGAAAAAATAGTATCCATATTACTGGAATCTTATTCGTGAATTGTTCTAGGTACAGCGTGTCCTAGAGCTCACATACATGCTTCCTCGTGTTGTAGAAACTAGCGTGACTGTGCATTCGCTGCAATGTGGCGTGCGTTTACTGCGACGAAATGGTATGCGACGACTGTGAGCATAGCCAGAGCGCCGAGGTAATTGGCGAGGTTGTACAGCATCTGGTGGGTGATCATTCTTAGACTGAACGAGTGTTTTAAAAGCCTAGAACATGACTGAGCCAAGTGTGTTGTCGAAAACGCCAGTCCATACCTTTAGTGATAAAGAACGAGTCGAGTGTATAGTGACGTGGGCCTGCGAGTATTTGTTTGCATCTTGTTTGGTCGAAGCGGAAAACCTCGGAACTTGGTTCACTACTACTAACAATCGAGTTCAAGTGAATTGCTGTCCATCATGAAGCCAACTGCAGTCCGTGCTAGTGGTATGCCCGAACGTGAGCGTTTTTTTCCTGTTCATTTCAAGGCGCGAAAGTGTTAACTGGTCATACCTCCGCTAGCCAAGGTCTACGTGAGTTTTTACCTTGTTGGTACCGAGTGAGCACAAAGTAATGTCCTATTAGAACCCTTGGTGGGGCGACACTTGCAACTTGAAGCAAAGGGGCATCATTAGCTACAGTAAGCCACTACGTTTCTCTCTACGCACTCTTCCAGTTTCATTGTTGCGCTTGTCGTCCAGCTGTTTCCCCGTTCCGTCAGCGTCCAACGAAACAAATTTTCCAAGGTTGGATGTTCAATGGTTATAAACGTCTAGCTTCGCAAGTGCCATACTGGATTGTTCCGTTTGCCATTGGTGCGTTTTCTCGCGCATCTTTCATACCACATATGCCTGACTACTGCCAGCTTATGGCACATATACGTGGGCGAAGCGTTACGATGCTTGGCAGAACAGCAAAGCCGGGCACATCGCACTGCATGGTACTAACTAATCCGCGAATTCGATTTGTTTCCTTGCATGTCATGGGGTAATAACATAGATGCCAAATTGAGCAAAACATACAAGTTTCATCGCTTGGGAAGAAATAGCACCAGATCGCGCCACGTCGTATGGTAATTGGCCCATGTCAAAACTACAGTGCGCAATCCTCATGTCATGTGTGCAATTCAGATGAGTTACTCAGCACCATGTCTTTGATTGTGCTGGCGCTTCGAGCTACACGTATGAACTTAATTGGCCTTGGATTTGTAAATCAGGACGAAGTGAGCTGGAACATGACGATTAGCGTCACCCGCTGGAAGGCCTGCCCACTTAGTTGTCTCCATGGCGTGAATATGGCGCAATGATGTTTAGGAGCGTTACGTACCCAGTTGGCGGCTTACTCATACCATCAAGCCGGATATAAGTGCAACTTGATCATTCTCATTCGCCATCTGCATTTGTTAGGGAAAATGTCTTCTCTCCGACCTTTGTTTGTCGTCGCAGGTATCGGAAACGGATCAGGTCAGTTTATTGAACGTGTTTATGTGGTACTAGGCAGTACTGACATTCACACAGGGACAGGGGCAGCCTCAGCGTAAGGTCTTCGATCACTATCCGAGCACTGAGTGTTCATCCATCTTCCCCAGTCGTCTGTTCGGTAAGTTGGGCTACAGGGTAGCGTTGATCTCTCGTGGACCCGACCATCTCATCAAGCTTGCCAATGAGATCAATGAGAATGGTGGAGAGGTGCGACGGCATGGATCATTCATCATGTGGGTCCTGATAAGGAC
>JBBPJU010001240.1:0-13103 GCA_038088875.1 Austroboletus festivus | reverse complement strand
ATTCACGAGAAGCTGTATCTCGCTGGGTTGTAGATGACGATGTTTGAACCTTTCGGTCGTAAGTGAAATTCATAAACGAGTCAATCTTCTCTAGGGTGAATGTCTGCGAAGTTTTGTATATGATCCGAAAGGCCAATGAATGGAGTAACACATACATCCAGCTCTTCGTCATAAATCAGCACACAGTCATATTCCTTGACTGGCTGTTCCGTGCCCTTGAATAGATGAATTTCCCTTGCCTGTGAAACACCGTCGGTTATTACTTAATGACAAGACACACATACTTACCTGTGAGCTCGGACGCTCCACTGCGACACTCGTAGACTCCTTGGTGCGTTTCACTTCGATAGAACCAGGTCTATCCGAATCAATGGATTCGGGCTTAAAGTTGTCTGAGGCAACGAATTTCTTGTCATGTCAATGTTAAGGGCATCCGGAGCACCGACGTACAGCGGAAGGAATAAAAGTCGCGATCTGGGAGATTGCTAGCGCGCTTCGGTGGAGCAATCCCCTTTCGTGCCCTGAGGGCTCGACCAAGTGAAGCGCCAATGTTAACTTTATGACGACCAGTGATGGGCATCCACTGGGTATCGACTGAGGCCATGGTGGAGGTTCGACAACAACGGGCAGCCCTTGTGCTGAAGTAAGCTAAGAGTGACAAAGTACGGCTTCTACTAAAGAAAATCTGCCAATTGGTTCAGACCAGGAAGTGAACCTTGGCCTTCTTCTTTGGCCTGTCCTCATCAGCACCACCAGAATCTGACTCTGCATGCGTCCGTCTCTTTCGTTTTTCCTCGACAGTGGGTGCCGCCTCCTCTGTAGGCGCAATGAACGCCTTGGTGCGTTCAGCACGGCGCCTCGACATCGCCTCAACTTGCTGTGTAGTGTGTCACTAATGGCGGAGAGCTTAAACCAGCGCACTACGTTCGTACCTTTTGTTTCCTTTGCTCCTCCTCGCGCGCTTGTTTCTGATGAGGCTTGAGGAAATACTCTCCCGACTCGAGTTGAAGGTCAACCTAAGGAACATGCTGAAAAGCCAATCCATTGCCAACAAAAAGCTAATACCTTGCGAGGCTGTTGGGGCGGTGGGAACGGAGTGTAAGCTTTCTTTGCATGTGTTTCTTTTTTGACGGGTACGAGATCGAGCCCGGCTTCTTTGCGAGCCGTCTCCATCGCCACGAGCTTTTCGTTTTTTCGTTTAGTCTTTTCAGATGTCTTGAGATGGCGTTTCCGGAACTGAGGAAGGAACCGATCCCATGTCTCGTTCGCAAGCTTAGGGTCTTTGGCTAACTCTCGTCGAATCATCAGTTCCTACAGACGCTTTTAATAGGGGTCAAGACTGCGACTAAAGCGAACCTACTTTTATTCGGTATATCGGATGTATGTTTTTCATGCAATCCAAAACAATGCGTCGCACCTCCTTCAACGATTTATGTGGGCCCATGACACTGACCGTATTACCTTGAACTAAAACATAACATTGCGTCAAAAGTTCAATTGCCTTGGTCCCTTATTGTGAGCAACCCCAAAGCACACGAAGACATCAAGGTTACCTTGAGAGTGCTTCCATCGGGACCGATGATGCGTTGCCTCCTTTTGACAAAACGTTCTTTGTTCCGTATAAAATTACCGATTTTAATGATGTCGCAAGCAACATCGTCTTGAAGTACTTTCGCCGCTTGCGTGATTGCAACACCTCGAGCAAGGAGTTTGACCATGTCGCGAGCTTTCAGCACGATATACGGGTCAAAGGTTTTCCGCGTGGTGCGTACGGACATGGACCCGTGCACCAGATTAAGTGTGCACGCAATACCCTGTCTTCTGTGCAGCTAAACAAGAGCTTGGGGGCAGTTCATGACTTACATGAGGTTCCAAAGCTCGGGTAACCGCACTCCATACCTCCCTCAAGTACTTTTCTCTATACTTTGGAAAAAGAGTCGCAAACGAAGATTCTTCGGCGAACACGCCTCCCTTATTATCTGCCGGCAAGAAAGAATCGATCCTCCACTGGTGTGGTTTCAGCGTTACGGTTTACAGCGTGCACAGGGTCATGCTCACACTGAGCGAATCGATTAGCCATTATATATCAAGTTCCAACGACATACTGCTCACTGGTCGATGCCGTCGGTGTCCCATGCTGGTACAGCCGGATTAAGGTGGAAGACAAAGGACGCTGAGAGACTTACGTTTGTCTTTGCGGTGTTTTTTGGACGAACTCTTCGTTAGTTCCTCAACTCGATCTGCCATATATGTGTCGAAAGTCAAGAAACGAGGTCATGAGATCACGTGTTACGTTGGCCCGTCCAACAACACACCTCCACTATTAACAACTATGGACAGTCTTTTAGCAGGTGGTTCGCTCGAAAAAACTGTACCACGCCTATATGATGACCTCCCCGCTAACGAAGACGTGTCTGAAATGCAAGCTGTCGTCTCAAACGAGAGTGCACAACCAGTGGCGCTACTAAATCGCATTGGTCGTGCCAAGGTATACCTACTCTCGGACACTGCCCACATGAAAACAGCGAAGGTGCGCTGATTTACATCTCAATTTTTGCTCAGAGAGCAGCAGCCTGATGCTGCAGGTTTCCTCCCGGGAAGCGAAAGCGTCCCGACACCGAGGATGAGGATGTAGACATGGATGAAGGTGCGCTCTGCCATTAAGCGGTTATTTCATGGATTGAATACCGGTATGCTAGACTCTGTCCTAAGAAATAACGCCCTTTTTCTCACCGGTACACCCATCTCCCACCTCCCGACCGCTCGCATATTCGCATATGTCACACATTTTGATGCGACACCCATTGGTTTGGAATGGGTAAACGATAGGAGTTGCGTATTAGTGTTCGAATCAAAGTCTCTGGCTCGTACTGCGCATCGTTATCTCCGAAAATCACCCGCCGAAAGCATGAATGAAGATGGGTTTGTAACAGCAAAATCCATTCCTGTTACCCTTTGGCTTCCGGAAGACAGAATCAGTAAAAGCCTCGGGCATGGAGAGGGATTGAGGGGTACGATAAGGATGAGGTGGGCGAAGAATGATGATGTGAAGAAAATGGGCGCGAAGAAGGAGAGCGAATTCTACAGAAAGTATGGAGTAGATGCAGGAAAGGACGATGATGCACCGCAAAAACGAAGGCGAGACGAACGTTTACCACTGGATTCATTTCAGCTCGATGATGAGCTTGACGCCTTTCTTGGAAACAAGAAGCAGCAGCTGTGTTCTCCTTCAACAGAAACACCCGCTGACCAGTCCGAGAGTCGGTCCCTGATCGAGCGTACTTCTTCGTCGAATTCTGGTGATAATGTGAGACGTCACTTCGTTGATTCTTCTAGCATGTTCGATGGCAAGGAGTATGGGAATTCTCGGTGGAGTAAGGGTAGAGGGCGTAGGAACCCTCGACCACAGAAAACGCAAAAGGAACTTGACGACGAGCTCGACGCCTTCCTGAAGGCGAAAGACTAGTTCAAGTGAGCTTATGTTCTGTCAAGCTTGATAAACTGCTGACGGCGATTCTTCCCTAGTATATACATTTCCCTCCAAAGCAATGCGCCTATGTGTGCTCAGTTAGTGTGTATTAGCAGTATGACATTTTATCGAATACCACCTTAATTATCACTGCGAACGCTGGCTTCCTAACATGCAAGAATGTTGCCTAGAGTACATTGCTCTGCATCCAGACTGGTAATTTGTCGCAGACATCTTGGACTTCCTGGCGCTTCCAGTGACGATCTTTCAAGCCAAGACCTCACGTTGTACAGTGAAGCACGTTGCATCGTTATCTCCGACTAAGTTTTCCAGCCCAAAGCAGCCATGTTCAGAATTTTTTCGAAGGAGCATACGATGTCCTAAGGTGAGCGCCAGTCCGATATTGATAGACAGGGGCACTTTCCAAAAATATCGGTGTTAAGGAACGACATTCTTGCTTTTACCACTCCGCTCATTCACCTAGTAAGTATGGCGAAGGTGACGTCTCTATGGCATCAATCCGAGGGATCTGCTGAAGACTCCTGCACAAGAGAGATACAATCACTACCACCTCCATCGCACACAATTGAACCGGATGCAGACGACGAAGAGCAAGGTTCCAATGACATGAACGTGATCCAGGATGAGGACTATGCAAGGGAAGTTGATGATCTGACGAAAAGCGAGGGGTATACGGGTCCAGCAAATTCTGAAAAAACACTCAATCCACTCAACCCCGAGGCTCTTGCGGCCTTCAATATAGCGCAAGCGCGATCCGGGGTAGTATACATCTCACGCATACCGCCTGGCATGCAACCCGCCAAGGTTCGTCACCTTATGTCCCAATACGGAGAGGTTGGGAGGGTGTATCTACAGCAAGAAGGTGGGGCGGCTGAAAGGTTCGATCTTCTGTACTTGCTCAGGACTTTGCCCAGATGCAAAGGCTGCATACCTGAGACGGAAGCACACCACTACAAAGAAGCCCCACTTTGTGGAAGGTTGGGTGGAATTTAAAGATAAGAAAGCCGCCAGATCGGTAGCGGAGATGCTCAATGCTCAGCCGATTGGGGGAAAGAAAGGAACACGATGGCGAGACGACGTGTGGACGATGAAATATCTTCCCAAGTTCAAATGGAATATGTTGACTGAACAAATAGGTGGGAAACGAGCATTTCTGATTGGATACCGTCACTCAATACACAACACAGCTCATGAGGCTGCTGTGCACGCGGCCAAGTTGCGAGTTGAACTCGCACAGTCCAAGTCGGAACAACGCGAGTATCTGCGGAATGTTGAACTTGCACGGATACTGGACAAGCGGAATGAGAAGCGAAAAGAAAAGGGACAGGGCCCAGTTGAGCTCAAGCGGAAGCGCACGGTCGACGACCGAGGGAAGAAACGACAAAAGACTGTGGTAGCTGAACCTGCGTTGCAGTTGGATGGCGTATTAGAGAGTGTATTCTAGTTTCTGCGCCGTCATGCCGATACAATTTAGAAGTCAGTTTCAATCGGCGGTTAAAATACGAAAGAATGTCACCGTTCACCATCACCGTTTCTTGTATCGCGCGCACATTGTTCGCCAACGCTGCGTCGAGTGTTGCTCGACCCAGCCTCAAAACAAAGCAGTGTCGCGACACAAGAGGTCTGTCTTATTCTCCTCATCATGCCTACAAGCGCTCTCTCTTCTCCATCTCCCTCTTGTCCTCATTCTTGTTCTCAAGCCATGGACTAAGTCTCTGATTCCTCTCTCAGCTCTTTCATCTTCTTGCACCGCTCATGTCTTCTTGGTCTGCTTCTTCTTATCCTCCCCCTCCACGGCGCTCGCGTTCTCGCTCCCCAAGGGGTGCATTTCCCCCACGACTACCATATCCTGACTCATACGCCCCGGATTACCGTGGTGCCTGGGACAGTATTGACAAAGAGAGGCCATGGCCTGACCATGAGAGGGATCGCGTCTCATGCGACCATGTCAGACGCGGGAGGAGCCGTAGCCCGCTCCCTGACGACAGTATGTTTTGCTTTTTGCGCACTCTTTTTTTGCTCCATCCTCTTGTAGATCGCAAACGCCGTCGTTCCATGTCACCTTACGACCGGGAACGCTACGATCCTCGTCCGCGCTACGGTGATGACTATGGTATCTTTTCAAATCAATCTTTCTTACAACCCTTAACTTTCCTCTTTCCTAGATACTCATTCCCGTATATACGGCTATAGATCGCCTTCTCGTGCGCAGTTCCCACCACCATACCCACCACCTCATCCACCATCGCGGAGAGCACCCGTTGATCCTCGTACCATGGACCATCCCGCTACGTTGAAACAGTATGCGGAATGGTTTAGGTATTTTTTCCCTCAACAAGCGTCTGAGGAAGACAATGCCGACAAAGCTGCGGAACAGGAAGCGGGCGATGGATCCAAGCCCCGCAATGGTATTCGTGCCCGCTGGGAGAAATACAAGAAAGAATTCATGTCCACTCAGGTTCGTGCTTCCGCTCTACTCATCTATTTTGCTTCAGTTATTTTTCCAACAACTTATGGGGTGAATCTTGCTAAATCCTCACATTTGTACTATAGTTGCAGACCATGTTCGACCATCACAAGAAGTCACCTTGGTTTGCGGAGAAGTATGATCCGTCTCCAGAGTTTTTGGCGCTTCGTCGCCGCCTTAGGAGGGATGGTTGGAAAGGTCGCTTGAGCGCCTTCCTTCAGGATTTGGAGTCAGGAAAGTTCGACCCTGACATGAATGAGCCTGAATCCGAGTCCAGTGCGCAAGCCAAGGATTGTGTGGCCGCAGGTGGCGAGGGTGTGGCTCCCACCGAGGAAGCCAAGAACGCCGCAGACGATGATATGCAATTTACCATGGATGCCGAGGAAGAGACTGGTGAACATGACGCGAGTCGGGTTGAGAATGGAAAGGCGATCGTTGAGCACAAGCGAAACAATCGTGGCGAAGAGATATCTGTTCCTCCTGAAGGCAATCAGGTTATGATTCGTACTATTCCTCCCGACATTGGTCGACTCAAACTTGAGGAGGTGTGTTTAACGTCGTACTACTCTCCGTACAATTTTTAACTTGGTCTCTCAGGCTTGCAGCAAGATTCCGGGATTTATGTATCTTGCATTAGGCGATCCCCTCCAGAAACGCAATTTTTATCGCGCAGGTTGGATCAAATTCCGTGATGATGCCGATATGACCTCCGTGATGAGTGAGTTGACGGATAAGAAGGTCTGTTAGTTTTAGCCAGTCCTTCAAATTAGTTAACTTTTGGGCTGTTGTAGATCGAAGGGTTCAAACTGCACGTGTCACATAATACAAAGCCCTTTGTCAATCGTGTTCGCTACGTCCCTGAAGTTGCGAGCCGACCAGACCGCATCGAAAAGGACTTAGCGAAGGTCAAGATTTTGGCGTCAATTCTGGAAGATAATCACGCCTCGTTACTCAAGTCTTTGACCTGTGCGGGTGGTGACAGCATAAAAACGGATGGTAGTGCAAGGTTGGAAGATGCCGGTATGCGGACAGACAATGAGGATGATGATTCGGTGCTGAAGGAAGCTGGGTCCGAGGCGGTTGAGCGGCGAATTGAAAAGTTTATCGGCGAGTTGCATGATCAGGGCATTGATGAGAGGGTGCTGGAGGCAAAGAAGGTGAGCAGGATTTATTTCAGCATTATGAAACCCCTCATGTTATTTCGGTGCAAGGCGGTGGTTTCTTTGGATTTGTATATTGCCTATCTGCGCGCAGTGTACCACACCTGCTACTACTGCGCTGTTGTTACCGATCATCTAGAAGAATTACAGCGTAAGTGCTTGAAGCACGTGAGGAAGCCTCTATCGAAGTCGCTGCTTGAGGAGGTCAAAGCAGCTGAAACCGAGAAGGCTGAGAAGGAAAAGAAAGAAAGGGAGGAGGAGAAAGAGAGTGAAATTATGGCAGCAAAGCCCGCTGAGGCCAGAGACTGGAAGAGGAACGGTATGGGCCGAAGTGCTCCGATTGTCCTAACTAATAGCTTAGTCTCTGCAGATGAGCGTTGGTTAGAGTGGTTTGACACAAAGATTGCTCTTCTTATCAGTCGAGACGGTGTGGACCCCCGTGATTATGGAGGCAAGAGTTACGACGAGTAAGCATCCGCTATTGCAATCTAGAAACATTCCGATACTTATGGTCTGGAAGGGAACTTTCAAAGGCAGTTGGGCCATTCATCAAACAGGAAGATGAAGGGCGTTTCAGATGCAAAACATGCCAAAAGCTGTTCAAGGCTACCTCGTTTGTCGAAAAACACATTGCAAACAAGCACCCTGAGCTTGTCAAACAGCTTGATGAGGTAAGAAAGGTCCCTGGCGAAGAGTGGTCTATTGATCTCCGGTAGATTCCGTATTTCAATAACTTTGCACTAGACCCTCACAGGATCCAGCCCTTCACGCACCCTCCTCCTTTGACGGGCAACAGTCAAGCACCTCCACAAGCGTATGGTATTCAGGGCCCGAATGTTTATATCCCCGAATATGGCCGCGCTAATCTATTTTATGGTGCTCACCCTGCGGCATATGTACCCCCACCGCCTTACATGGGCGGTGGTTATTGGGACCCTTACAGCTATCAATATCCCCCTGGTACTTTCCCGCCCCCACCGCCTCCGCGGAGGGACGAAGCTACTACGGCACGCCGTTTGAGTGATCGGATAAGTGGCTACGCAGCAGGCCTTGACCAGCTAGTGGAGACTACGGTTCCCGCCGCGGCAGGTCTGCCCGCTAAGCCTATAATGGCGTTAGATGCACCTCTAGGCGGGCAGGAGGTAAATGGGAGGCGAGTCGGTCGTCGACTAGGGGCGGGTGGTGCACCGCCACCGCCACCCGACGCGAAGGAAGATCCACGAGCTGCTGCGGGCAAGAAAGTTAGTTACCACGACATGGACTTGGTTGCGGAGGGAGATGTCGAGCTGAGCTACTGAAAAACTTATTCTAACAGCCAATTATTTGATTGAATGACTGTACATGTTTTTATGAAATCTAGCTGGTCGTTTACGCTTGCCATGAGGTGGGAGTACGGCAACCTGTTTGTGACATGGGGTGACAATAATATTCGAGCACACACCCTCAGTGGACGTCGATCGAAAGTTCAGTTCAAGTCCATCCTCAAAGTTCCTGTCAAATTACACTGCGCTCCATCTCGTCTCCCGGCGAGGCATTTCCTTTCTCTTTTACTCCTCTAATCGCAGAACCAGGAGCTTGCTTTCTCGTTACCGGGCTCGTCATGACTGGGGTAAAACAGGTCTTTGCTCTTCGTCATCCTCTCTCCCATGAAGACCCCACGCTTTCGCCCGACCTCGTCGGTCCTAGCAAATTCGCCGTCACTTGGCCCGCTGACCCCTCACCACCCCTTCAGTCGTCATTCGGTTACCCTGCCGAGCGATCTGCTGTCCTCAGCTCGTCTGAGGCGGACTCCGATCTTTCAGAAAGGGAGTTTTCATCCATCGATAAGCTCTCTCAGGCTGAGCTCTCCGATGACTATGACACCTCACCCAACCACCGTAGGTGGTTTCAGCAGCAGCCTGGAGTCCCAACTACGCACGACGGCTGTTCTGATATTACCCGACTATCACGCACGTTCCCAGCGCCTTTGCCTTCACAGCTCGAGCACCTTCAAAACCATCACAGGACGCGCGCGATCACTCTGCTACCTACACTTAACCAATCTGACAGCTCGTGTATCCGCAGTGTTTCACTCGAGCTGGCAGACGCTGTAGAAATGGTTGTGCAGACGCTCCTACAGATTTCCCCCGCCCAGATCCTTGACCCAGCCAAGGAACAGTACGCGGCCTGTTCGCTAGCCGTTCCGACTTCTTCCGTGTCGGCTGTGCTCACCACGATGAAGAATCTCAACTTTGTGTCTGCCAACATGCCAGAGTTGTGCGCATGGAGCGGACGTACTATTCCGCATGCCGAAAGTGGTGCACCGGATCCATTACTCACGACACGCGTCTTGAATACCCATTCCGACTTTGATGTCGGAGAGATGCTGCAGGGCGTTGGCGACGCATTAAGTGGATGCGCAGCGCAGAAAGGTGTGGATCTTGTGCTCTTCCATGCGGATGTTGGTTTGAGACACGTCGCCGTCCGCGGTGAGGAATTTGGGCTTTCCAACACATTAACACATGTGAGCCGACTCACCGATGGAACGGACCAGCGTGGTTCTGACAGTGTTAAAGGTTGTTCGTCAAATTTTACATACCGCTCGCCAAGGTGACGCGATCGACGTTGAGCTGTCCATTAAATCGGTCACGGATGGTTCCTCTGATTCTCCCACCGAGACTGGTATAAGGCACCCACAAGACCGGAGGGGTTCCTACATGTCTAATGTCGGAGATGGCCCCGTTCGTTGCATATTTCAGATCAACCATTATTTTACCCAGTCAGAGACGAGTAACGAGCCCCTTGCTCCTATCACTCCCGATCCTTCTTCGGCTCGAACCAAACCCGATTTCGGATCTTCCTTGCTGCAGCGACTGTGTTTGCGTACAGGTGCTTCCTTCGCCTGTGATCGTCCTCCTCGAGGGCCGTTTCCAGGTCGTGCGTGCGAATTAGTGTTCCCCTTAGAATCTGGATCATCTGCCGCCGTCAATGCTAGAGCTACGCCTGTAGTGGATTACAGCTCTCCGCTACTCTCTGGGGCTCGTATAGCAAAAGAGCCGACGTTGGAAGACCTAGTCCAGTTTTCAGAAACGTTGAAAGGAAGGAAAGCGACCTTGTACGCAAAGGAGAGCAGTGTGTTCGCTCACCATTTGACGAGCTATCTCACTACATGGGGGATGGACGTCAGCCATGTCTCTCCAGAATCTGATGCGGAAGGACATAATACTCCTGAGAAGATTTCCCTGTCCGACAATTCAATTGCGTATGCACAACCAACGAAGCCTCGCCACTGGAGCTCTGGAGATGCGATCCCCTATGAAAATTCTAGTGTCCCACCTAATGGGACAACACGAGTCGCATCATCGGGGTCATTTACGTTCATTGATGATGACGTGTCGGTTTTACACGAGAGAATCCAAAGGAATCGTGCTGAACAGCAGCCTTTGGTTCCTTCACGGGGCAAACGACCGTCCTTGGCTGCTCATCACCGACCCAAATCCTCCCCACAAATAGCCAGAGCAATGGGATATGGCTCTCCCTCAACGCCAGTGACATCTGGACACGTTATCGTGTACTTTACAAGTTTGACAAACTACAAGGTCGTCAAGGATATTATTCAAACAGACTTATCTCTTTCGGTCGACGCGTTTATCAAGACGCCTCTGGAAGTTATGATTATACCGAAACCCGCGGGACCGCGTCGGTTCTTGACTGCGCTTCACACCGCAGTGACGAAGCCCGTTATGGACCCCTTGTTTGCTCCTATTGCAAGCTCTCCAACAGGTCCGGGGATCTATGGGCCCTCTTTTTTCGGCCATGGACAAACTGTTCCGAAGTCCCCGACCCGACCTGCTTATTCTCCTCGTGGGACCTCGGAGCGTGCTATCAGGTCCCCGAGGGAATTGATGGGTGAACCACATGCTCTACATCCACCGTCTCCACTTGCCATTTCGGATACAGCGGAATATTTCCCTGACGGGTCTTTGAAACTTGGCATGTCACCTGCTTCTGGGCTTGTGATCTCTAGTCCAGATGGTCAACCAGCAGGTATCGTGTTCCAGCCGAGAGCCAAGGGGGCCAAGACACCCGGAGTGCCGGGAACCATTGAGCTGCCCAAGACACAATTTCTTATCCCTACGCCAGATAGGGCCCGCCGACCAGCTTCACGCCGGGCTTCAAGCAGCGAGGAAAAGAGCCCGGTTCCACAGAGCATCTCCTTTTCTGCGCTTCACACACAGGGTTCGAATACACCTAGTCCACATCGCCAAGATTCGCTACCTAGTCCCGATGCACAGACGCCTGGAATAAATATTGCCGTAAAGGGGAAGGTTCGGAAACCATCTGTGTTGGCAGATGACGTTGGTTCCCCTGCTGGTGGATCGTGGAAAGGGAGTTCGGTGGATACAAGGAAGGCATCATCGCCACCGGGGTCGCCGAAGGCATCTGACCCACCGACAAACACATTTCCGAGACGACCGTCAAGGCGACAAGAGCAGAAGCCACTGTCACCGCCAGTGATGCCTGCCAAAATCCGAAAAGGGAGCGCAGACAACAACATCGTGCCGCCGATCAGCGTTCTCATTGTTGACGGTGCGTGTTATCGGAGCGGGAGATGGCTGTGCTGATCGCGTCGGAGTAGATAATCCGATCAACCAGACAATTCTGTCGACATTTATGCGGAAGAAGAAAATTAAGTACGACGTCGCAAAGAACGGCGAGGAGGCTGTACAAAAATGGCGTACTGGAGGTTTCCACCTCATTTTGGTGAGTCCAAGAGGAGTATCAGGTTTCGTCACTCTCTCACGATGCAGCAGATGGACATCCAGATGCCTGTCATGGACGGGATCCAAGCGACGAAGGAAATTCGTCAACTTGAAGCAGCCACATTTACGCCCACTACCCCCCGTTCCGACCCCGCCCCGCCCACTCCTTCTGATACCACCTCATCCGACTCACGTACTTCAACTTCTGCCTCCGCCTCACCTTGTCGCTCCTCCGTCATCATCGTCGCGCTAACTGCTTCTTCCCTCCAAAGTGATCGTGTTGCCGCACTTGCGGCAGGATGCAATGACTTTCTAACAAAGCCCGTGTCTTTGCAGTGGCTCAACAACAAGATTATCGAATGGGGGTCCATCAAAGCACTTCAAATGTGGGCCGACTTGCGTCCGGAGGCTGCAAAATCGATCTCAATCGAACAAAATACACAAGCTCAGGCCGTTGCTCGCCGTTTACATGTGCCTGAGGGCCGAGCTACGCCTATGAATCACTCTCCGAGTCGCTCATCGTCCATAGGAAAACTGGAAGGCCAGGGAGAAAGTGTGCCTCTCGTTGTATCCTCGAGCTTGTTGCCACCATCAGAGAAGCTGGATGCGTTACTTAAACTCAGCGAAAGTCACTCGACATCTTCGGCGACTAACGGATCAGATCCAGCAAGCAAACACGAAGGAGAGACGACGTCGAGTAAAGATTCGGTAGCCTATCCTCGAGCGATTCTTGTTGCTTATTACCCTGACAGGTCCCGTAGTTGAGACATCGCCGATGACGGGTGCGGACGACCTAAACTATTTGCTGACCAGTGTTGCTGACGCCAGTGGTAGATACTCGGGGTAAACGGCCACCGCCGGTGGAGTACCCAGGATCCGCTGATGAAGGTACGTCTCCGTTTCCGAGTAAGTCACTATCACTATGTGTTCGGGGGAGCGATTCATGAACGTTGCCATAGAAGCAAAAGAATGTGCTGGAACCGCAGAGGCCGATGTTCGAGCACCTGCGGGCGATTCTTCCCTGAACCCGTCTGGAGGGGATAATGCGGCAAGGGAGGTCCCTTGACGGTGGTGGGCGACCTTCAGAGGACTTGTCTGGATGATCAAACCCCTATTCATACCCTTGAATCTGAAGGTCGCCGGGATCTTTCGCAAATTCTTCTAGGCTTACTATGGTATATTGTGATAGTCTTAATTGTCTGTTTTACATTGGGTTCTAGGGATGGACAATGCATACGGTAGTA
>JBBPJU010001239.1:0-13116 GCA_038088875.1 Austroboletus festivus | reverse complement strand
GGGTGTTGTCCTCTGGGATGTTCGAGGAGAGTGGGTGGAGACCACAAATGAGAGGTGGTGGCAAGGAGAGTCGGTCAAGTAGACCGAGTTGAGGTGGAGGAGTGAAGACAGTAATGGGTACGGGCGGGTCCATGTCGTGCTGGTACACGTATGGTGGGTCCACCAGTTGGGGTGGGCCGTTGGGGTCAGGTGGCTGGTCGGGATCAAGATCCCTTCCATCCAAGCCTGGGCTCGGTCCTCAGGGTTGGTAGAAGATGTCCTCTGCTCGAGGAGTTGGTAGGCATCCGATTGTAGAGCCTGTGGTCCTTCATACCAGGCCTCTGTTTCAAACGACTCTTCTCCTGATGTTTGGGGAGAGCCCAGCAACAATGTCCACGAGGATGGAGTTGGTTGGGACAAGAGGGAGTGCCCCCACGACCTCTCCGAAGCCCGTCTCATGGAGTACATGGGTGAGCTGGACTCCGAGGTAGACAAAGCAGGTGGATAGGAGAGGGGAAGTGGTGGTGGAGAACAGTCCGACCATCTCGGTGGAGGCAGAGTTGCGAATGGAGGCATAGGCATTGTAGAGGGAGATGACAGAGTGGACGCATCTGACCAAGTCGTCTTGATGGTGAGCATAGAGCCAGGCTGCAACATAGGGGGAATGGAGTAGGTTGTGGTAAAGGTAGGACCTTTCCAGGTGAGGGATTGTATCTAAATTATAAGCGTCGCATACGACGGCTGTAAGGACAGGGATGGATGGTGATGGAGGTCGATGAGTCAAGAGTCCATAAGGGGCAATTCTAATAGTGGTATGGGCAATATTCAAAGTCGCAGTACCACTGGGCGATGACAGTGTGAGAGTGGAGATAGTGGCATCATTCCCCGGGTTTGAACTCTGAGTACCAAGTGTCTCGGACTGCGATATAGAAATGTTTGGGTCTAGGGTCCATACTAGGCCGATAGCTTGTAAGCCCTTTTATAGGCTTTCAAGGTCTTGTCCACATTGGTGAAGTTCCCTTCAGGTTCCCAAGTGTTTTCTGAGTCAGGATAGTTGCGCCATTTCACTAAAAAGAGTTGGTTATTTTTAATCCCTATTTCATATTCTGGGAAGTCATTGTCCAGATCTAGGGGCTCTTCGGGGGCAGTCTGTCCATATTCGGGGGAAGATGAAAAAGGGGTCAGGAGAGAGGTGTGGAATACATTATGGATCTTCCACATTGCCAGTAGTTTTAGTTTGAAAGCTACCTTATTAATTTCTTTGGTAATCCTGAATGGGCCCTCCCTCTTTGGTAGTAGCTTCCATAGTTCCCCTTTTGTTCAAAGATTCTTAGTGGACAGCCAAACCCAATCTCCCTTCTTTAGCAGTTTATAGGGGGTTTTTCCTTTTCTTCAGTTGTTATAGTCTTTCTGGGTGAAGGCAATTGCCTCTGTTGCTTCCTTCCAAGCTTCTCCCCATTGTTTGAGGGAAAATTGTATGCGTGGGACAAACAAATGAGCGATAGGGGGAAACCCCCTGGGGGAGAATCCTGTCATTAAGAGGAATGGAGTAGTTTTTGTAGTGGAATGGGGTGCGGAATTATGGGCGAATTCGGTGATGGGTAGTATAGACTTCCAAGTGTCGGGGGAATTATGATAGTAGATCCGGAGGTAGGTCTCCAGCTGTTGGTTTACTCTCTCAGTCTCTCTGTCTGTTTGGGGGTGATAGGCAGTGGATAGTTTCGGGTCGTATCCCAGGAGGCATCCTAATTCCTTAGCGAATGCACTTGTGAATTGGGGGCCTTAATCGGAGATTACGGAGTCATGTAGTCTGAATCTGTTGAATACTCGATCCAGAAATAGGGTGGCTATGCCTTCTGCGGTCACTGTTTTTGTAGTAGGGATGAAAATAGCCCCCTTCGAAAGTCCATGGTCCACCATGACTAAAATAGCGTTGGCGTCACCAAAAGGGGGTAAATCGGTTATGAGGTCCATGGAGAGGTGCTGAAAGGGGCGGGTCACGATGGCCGGGATGGCCACAATGGGGGGTTGGAGAGGATGGGTATGCACTTTGTGCTTCTGGCAGGTGAGGCATCCGGCAAGGTACTGGCAGAGGAAGCGGGCCAATCCTGGCCACCAGAAGTCAGCGCTAATGATATTATAAAGACGGTAAAATCCGGGGTGACCAGTCGTGTTTGCCATGTGGATGGCGTGGACAAGGGGTTGGCGGTACTGCTTGTCGACGTAGAGTCGACCCTGGAAGTAAAGGTTTCCCTCGTGGAGTTTCCAATCCACAGGGTCCGTTCAGGGGAATATTTGCTCACCTTTCTTGAGGTGGCGAATGGCATCGAGTATGGTAGGGTCAGTTGATGGGGCCTCCAACTTTGTGCAGAGGGTAGAGTCTATACTGCGGATGAATACATCATCCTCCAGCAGTTGTAGTGGGGGTTTGTCCTCATTTGTGATGTCAGGACGTGATAACATGTCAGCTGGGGCTAACTGGCCCCCAGGGATGTGGACGAGATGGAGGTCATAATCCTATAAAAATAGCTGCCACCATGCATGGCATCGTAATAGTTTTTGTGGTTCCTTGAAGTACATTAAGTTCTTATGGTCCGTAAGGACCGTCACTGGGTGTTCTGTCCCAGTCAGGTAGTGTTACCAGTCCTGTAGGGTGAGAATGATCACTAGCAGCTCACGATCGTGAATGTCATAATTCCTCTCTGCTGGGGTAAATGTGGAGGAATGGTAGGTGCAGGGGTGCAGATCTCCATTTCCATCTTTCTGCATTAGTACTCCTCCCGCCGCCGAAAGGGAGGTGTCTGTCATGAGGGTGAAAGGTTTGGTGGGGTCCGGGTGACATAGTACAGGGGCGGTGAGGAACTGTTTTCAGAGTGTCTGAAACATGTCATCCTCATCTGGTCCCCAGTCCCATCTTTTTTCTTTTGTGGTTAATGCAGTTAGTGGGCGGGTGGTCCGGGAGAAGTTCGGGATGAACTTCCAGTAGAAGTTGCAGAATCCTAGGAAGGATTGCACTTGCTTAATTGTCATGGGGGGTTGCCATTCCTTTATGGCCTTTAGTTTCATGGGGTCCATCTCAACTTTTCTGTCTGAGAGGATCAGCCCCAAATACTCCACTCACTTGGCAGCGAATGTACACTTTTCTAGTTTCAGGTAAAGCTTGTGTTCAGCCAACTGGGCCAACACCTTCTTCATCCGTTCCTGATGCATTTCGTGGTCTGGAGAGTGGATTAATAGATCATCCATGTAGATGATCAACCACCCCTCTGTGATATAATTGGCAAAGATATCATCCATCAATGCCTGGAAAGTTGCCGGGGAGTTGTATAATCCGAAGAACATTACCGTGGGCTCATACAGCCCAAACGGTGTTATAAATGCCACTTTCCACCTGTCCTTGGGGTGGATTCAGACATTGTTGTACCCCCATCATACATCCATCTTGGTAAAGACGGATGAATGCCATACCTTGTCGATTAAGTTGGCTGTAAGGGGTAAGGGGTATGCATTCCTAATGGTCTTCGAATTTAAACATCGGTAGTCCTGGCATGGCCGCAACTTTCCATCCTTCTTTGCTACAAAAAAGAATGGGGACACTTGTGGGGATTGGGACTTCATTATCTTTCCTGCTTTTATATGTTCGTCTATGAAGGCCTTGCATGCCTTCTCCTCCTCCGGGTTGAGGGAGTAGTTCTTCGCCCTTCTCAGGATGAATCTGGGTTCCAATTCAATCCGGTGATCGTATGGTCGCTTTGGGGGCATGGCGGTGCTTCCTTCTTTGGAGAACACCGTTCTGTATTTGTAGTATTCAGGGGGAAGTGTCACTGTTTCCTTTTCCTGATCAGTGGCTATCTTAGTTGAGATAGTGGTTTTCTGTATTTCTTCATCGAGACCTTCCCTAATAATGACGTCCTCTGTTGGATCATCCAGGTCTTCCGTTATGTACTTCATTAAGTACCGCTGAGCTGTAACGAGCTCCGGGGGTTCTATCCCTTCATCTCTTTTGAAGAGATGCACCTTTTGACTTTCCCAGTCGATCTGGGGGTTTTCTTCAGCTAACCAAGCCATCCCTAGAATAATCGGGGTCTTCCCACTCTTGAGGACCATCAACGATCTTCGTTTCTTGGTGTCTCCAATCTTGATCATCACCGTGGTTCGATGGGTGATGCTTCCTCCTTTATTCTCGGATCCATCTGCATTAAGGGCTCTACAAGGTGACGTCATCGGGGAGAGGGGTAACTTCCATTTCTGGGCATATCTGGCATTTATGAAATTCCTGGTTGCACCGCTATCAATAAGCGCTTTGGTATCGATGATTCCAGATGGTGTTGAAACTTGTACTTTGATTAACAAGGACTTCCGTTCCCTAGATACAAGTACATCTGGTGGGTTAAGGATCTTGGACATCGATCGCCATTTCCCTTTTAAAAACCCTGCACTTTCTTGATTTTGTGCATAATGGCAGTGGAGAGGGTAGCCACCATTTCTTCGCTTTCATCCTCATCTTCTCCTTCCGATCCATAGTCTTCTTCGTCCTTGTATACCTGTTGCAGGACTTTGATGATTTCCTGTTTCGTGCCTTTCTTATCGGCTAGTACCTTTCTGATGTACTCCGTGGTTTCGTTGGGTTTAGTCTCCTGGATTGGGAGTTCCTCCTCCTCCGTTCTCCATACTTTTTCCGACAGTTTGCCTCGGCGAGGCCCTTTATGGTTTCGAGTGGAACACCCCTTCTTGCCACATATGAAGCAAAGTCCGTTCTTTATGTAGCACACTCACTCTACCGGTGATAACTTGATAGTGTCTACATCCATGGCATTGGGGTCTCTTCCTGATGACTTCCCTCCACCTCCTTGGTGGGTATAGTGTCCTCCGGATAACTCTCATACCCACTCAAGCTGGCACACCTGCCTATAAGCTCCTGCGTACCACTCCTTGATAGTGGCCGGTTCATTAAGACGGATGATATCTCTTGCAATATTGTGATTTAGGCCTTGCACAAACCACTCACACAAGGCCCCCTCATCTGTTATTCCTGTTTTAGCAGCCAGGAGTTGGAAGTCCTGTATGTACTTCTGGGTCATCCTAGAAGTGGAAGGACCTCTGTTCTGCCTAAGGCTTCTGATCCTCCTTCTCACGTCCACTTTATCTTCTGTTGACATGAATGAGCTGGTAAATTGCTCTATGAATTTTGACCAGGTGTGGTCCTCATCGGCTTTTATGGGCGCAGAAAGGTACTCTCCTTCTGCGAATACTTGTCCTCTCCCCTTGGACATCTTGTTCAATGTCATCACGATCTTCAACATGTCCGAGTCGTAGATCTTCTTGTTTAGTTCGAAGTAATTTGTCATGGTGCCTATCCACCACAGGGCGTCTGCACTGTCTCCTGAGAAGTCTCCAGGTAGTGCCGCCTTCATTTTGGTAACTTTATCTGTCATCTCACTTTTCCAAAATTCCAAACGTTCCTCTTCTTCTTCCATAGACTGGATCAGCTGTACGATCTGCAAAACTTTCTTTCTGCTTAATATATCCTGGGTTTCTTCACCTAATGCTTCGGCTCTTTCTTGCAACGGGGAGATGATGGTCCGGGTTGGTCTTCCAGAGAAGTACAAAGGGCGCTGGTAGGCAGGGGTGAGATGGGGAGCTGGGAGAACAGCTGTTGGGGAAGATTCTCCTCCTCATGATAGTGCTTGAGTGAATAGTCCAGGATCCAATCCTGTAGGAGTGGGGTGGCAGCTTGGGTTCCCAGTTGGGAGGCTAGGTAATGCAGATGAGGGTGATCCTCTAGTAACTTGAGAAAGACTCGGGGTGGGAGTTGGACAGGGGATAGGAGAAGCTCCAGGAACTGGTCTGCTCCTGGGGATTTGAAGTGAATCTGGAATAGGGGCCCCTCGAATAGCCTGGGTGGTTGGGGAGGGGGGCTGGAGTTTGTCTTCTGATCCAGGTTGCGCAATCTTGGTGGTAGGGTCCCCTCTGATGAAACAGGAGGAGGGTGATGAGAGCTAAATTCTTTTGATACGGAACATGAGATGTGGAGCCTTTTGGCGACGACTTGGTTGAATGTTCCTAGCCTAGTGCCAGTGGCAGTAGCGATATAGAAAATAGTGAACTGGGCCACATAGATGTAGGTGAGGATTGTGTGGCGATAATTAAGTGCAACCTGCACTTGAACTCTCTCAAGAAACAGTAAACCGTCCACAGTTTCAAGGTATGCTGTTATCCACATAAGATCATGTAGAATTTAGCTGAGGCTAACTAATGATACTTAGGCGCTTATATACCTAATGGGGAATAGATGGGAAAGTATTCCCATCTGGGTAATCGGAAATAATCCCCCCAACGGAAAGTCGTTGGGGAAGGTACGAGCATCCATAACCTTGGCGACATGCACTGCTGTTGATAAAGTAGAAAGGCAGTGCATGAGAACTCTCTCACAGATGTGAGAGAATTCGCACATAAGTAATTTATCTGTAAAGGGATAAATGGAAATCCAAGATCTGTTCTAAGTATAGAAGAGGGGTGGGCCAACAAAGATGGGGTCAAAGCACTACCGGCTGCTGTGTGGAGAAGGTATGGGTGTAGTGCTTACAAATTGAGTCTAGTGACTCCGCTATACTAGAATGGGGTGTCGTCGTCCGTGGAGTTGGTCCAATCATACCAACCCCTGTCACTATTGTCCCTCCTGGGCGTGTTACTCGGGGTCAGAGTTACACCCCACTCATTGGGGGACGTGGTCCAGTCCACATAGTGGTCGTCTTCCCCTCCATACCAGTAGAGGTCCCCCCGTAAGAGGTTCTCTCTAGTGAACCGTGGTATGTCCCACAGAGGGTTGTTAGTCTCCCACATCCATGACAGGTAAGGCCTGTCTAACTCGTTGGGAAAAGGAGTGGGTGGGTGCACCCATCATTCTGTAACACTATCCCCCACCCTCATCCCTCACCAAGTGTTCCTTAGATTACTAGAGGGTCACCCTCATTTACACTACCTTCTCTCCCAGCTGAGCACTCCAGCCACCAGGCCCCTCCTGCATGATTGGATCTACCGATACTCCCTGGAATGTTTTCAGAAGGAGGATCATTAATATGGAATGATGGCGCTGTCCCCCTATGCCATACCCCGAGGTGTTGGATGCCCTGTCTTTTTCTTTTATTCCTGTAGATGCACAGATGGAGGTCGATGAGGACTTCTCCAGTGGACTCGCCTGGGGAGACTCATTAGAGATATGGAACACCTTCCTGCCACTGCCGGCCAACACAGAGAACGTTCCCCATGGGAACCCAGAGTGATTCACATGGGACCAACAGAACATTGAGGACTTCTTCCTTCGTCATGAAAACTCTTTTCCTTTTCTTTAACATAACAGATATATTTGATATTCTTTCTCTCAGTTACATACAGTTACCAAACCACCCTTCTCTTCTCCACATAGCATCCAACTGGTTTGGTATTATCCTCTTCATCTCTGTAGAAGATCTAATATTCCCTTATCCGACTTAGGAGGATTCCCACAACCGTGGGAAGACTCACATGCACTGCCCTTCTCCTTTCATCTGTAGGCAGTGCATGCCATATTTCATTTATCTCTTATGGACACCATTCTCTTTCTGATCTCCCCTTTGGGGCAATCTCTTTTCCAAACTTCCAGAAGAGAATAGATTCCCACCTATTCCCCATTAGTACTTAAAGGCGCCCATGTAACTGGTAGCTTCCTTAGCTACATTCTATGCAGACTTATGTGGAGCTTGGCTGTACTTTGGAAAGGTGGACAGATTACCTTTCCTTGAGAGAGTTCTAATCAGGCAAGACCTGAACTGATGCTTTCTCATCTTCCACTTGACTACTGTGGCCTGCAAATCTCTCTTAGCTGTTTGCATCTGTTATGGACCAAACCTAGAAAGCTTTGACTTAGCTGTTGCTAGACACCTGTGGCTCCACATCCTGCATTCCACATCAAAAGAATTTAGCTCCAGCACACCTCCCCCTGTTTTTACAGGAAGGGAAACCATCCTGCCATGATTACGTGCCAACCTGGATCTGACAATGAACAACCCCCTTTCCCCACCTCTGCCTCTATATGACAGGCCCCTATCCCAGAGGCATTTTGAAGCCCTGGGAGCCAATCAGCTTCTGGAATTGCTCTTTTCCCCATCTCCTATCCCACAGTGAGTACTCCAAGCCTTACTCGAGGAATACATCCACCTTCACTTTCTCCTCTCCCACCTAGGATCAGTTGCAGCCTGGCCCTTGATCCACAAGTGGACCCAGAAGTACTGCCTAGCCAATCACCTCCACAACCCTCTGCACCCCTCTGCACCCCATCTATCCACCCCCTCCCAGAATACTTCTCTGCCAGACTGGCACATGGGACCCTCTCAACCCCCAAGTTCTGACCAAAAGGAAGGTCATTAGCCGAGTTACAGAAGATCTGGGATGAACCCAATTTGGAGGAAGACAAAATGGCACCTATGGAGATTAAAGCCATGCTGCTGGCCAATTTTTCAGGAAATAGTGAAGATGCAATTTGGTGGATTGGAGCAATGGAAAATTATTTCACAGTAAATGCAGAGATATATAAGACAGACCTAGCTAAGGTTGTCACAGCATTAAACAAGATGCCAAAAGGGTATTTGCAGAAGGGCAGTTTGCCCTGGATACCAACATGAGCAACAAAGACAAAACTTGGAGCAAGTTTGTCAAGAGATTCACCAACTCCTTTGTATCGAAAAAGGAGGTTATGGATGCCAGAAGAAAAATAGGAAACCTGCAGAAAGAGAAAGGGCCCTCTAATATGAAGAATGCCCAGAAGTACATTCAGGATTTCCAACTTCTAGCTGCCAAGTCCAGAGTGACCAATGAAGGAGCACTCTGTGAATGGTTTGTCAGAGGACTTAACCATGATATTGCCAGGAATATTATTCTACTGAAAGAACCAACCACTATCAAGGAGTGGATCGAAGCAGCACAAAAGCAAGTATGCCAGCTGGAGTGGGTAAGAGATTTATCTGGAGGATGATTCATCCATGGAGGAAGTGGAGGAGGCAGATTGTCAGGAAAGGATCTCAATGCCATGGATGTAGACACCATTCACCTTTCACCAATGGAAAGGGCACACCATATAAAGAACAGTCTATGTTTCATCTGCCACAAGAAGGAATGTTCCACTTAAAACCACAAGAGGCCAGGAATGGCCAGGACTTCCAAGATAGCTCAAGTTGTCATGGACAGGATAACTGAGGCCCTGCCGATGCCCGATGAAACTGCAGAGTATATACAGAAGGTACTAGATAGCAAGAAGGGGACTAAGGACCAAATCCTCAAGGTTCTACAGCAGGTCTATGAAGATGACCAATATGCTGACAATGAAGAGAGCGATGAAGAAAGGGTTGCGGTATTATCTACCACAATCATGAATAAAGTTGCTAAGATGAAGGGTTTTTAAAAGGGGGATGGAAGTTGATGTCCTTTCCCTCTGATTCTACAGACATTGTGTATTTTAAAAAATGCCAATCAATGCTCATCCCAATAACCATTCACACTCTGTCTGGAATCATCAACACCCATACCCTGATTGATAGTGGGGCAACTGGCAATTTCATCAATGCAAAACATGCCCACAAATGGAGAATCCCACTCTCCCAAATGAAAGGACCCCGGAATGCTATCAATGCAGATGGATCCCATAACACTGGAGGGAGTATTACACAGTGTGGATTTGTAACCATGATCATAGGAGGCAAAACCCAGAAGAGAAGCCTGATGGTGCTTGGTTCCGGCAAAATCCCTATTATACTAGGAATGGCTTGGTTAGCCAAGGAAAACTCAATAATAGACTGGGAGAAGCGGGAACTTCTCCTAGTAGCTGACGACAATGTTGAGGAAAGACCACTGCAGGTGGCACAGCAATACCTGGCAAAGTACATCACTGAGGATCTGGATGATCCCTCAGAGGAGATGATCATTAGAGAAAGTCTAGATGAAGAAATTCATAAGATAACAGTGTCAACCGAGATAGCCAGCAAACAGATCCACAAAAAGAAAGAATTGCCGAAGGAGTATCATGTATACCAGAGAGTGTTCTCCAAGGAAGCAGCTACCACCTTACCTTCCTCCCAGAGTTATGATTATCAGATCAAACTCACTAAAAACTTTATCCTACAATGAGCAAAGAACTACTCCCTCAACCCCGAGAAAACCCTAGCATGTCAAGAATTCATCACTGAACACTTGAAGAGTGGGAAGATAACTACATCAACTTCCCCATAGGCCTCCCCTTTCTTTTTTGTCAAAAAGAAGGATGGGAAGCTGAGGCCCTGTCAAGATTACCAATACCTGAATTCCATGACAGTAAAGAATGCCTACCCTCTTCCCCTTATGGCCGACCTTATTGACAGAGTTAAGGACTCCAAGATCTTTTCAAAAATGGACATCCAATGGGGATACAACATTCTCATTGCCAAGAAGAATAGATGGAAGGCAGCATTCATAACACCCATGGGGCTCTTTGAGCCCACAGTAATGTTCTTTGGGCTGTGTAACTCACCAGCCACATTTCAGGCCCTAATGGACAATATTTTTGCAGACTTTCTAGCTGAGGGGTGGCTAATCATTTATATGGACAATCTCCTTATCCACTCGGCCAACCAGAAAACCCATGATGAGAAAACTAAGAAGATGTTGGCAAGGCTAGTGCAATACCATCTCTACCTGAAACTAAAAAAATGTTTCTTCAACATCCCAGAAGTAGAGTATCTGGGAATGGTGTTGAAGAAGGGCAGTGTAGCTATGGACCCTGTGAAGATGAAGGCTATAGAAGACTGGGAACCTCTGAAAATGGTGAAGCAGGTCCGATCCTTCCTGGGATTCTGCAATTTCTACTGAAAATTTATTCCTGAGTTCTCCAAACTGGCCAGACCTCTTACTGTCCTTACCACTAAGGGAAAATGGTGGGACTGGTCATCTGAAGCAGACAATGCCTTCTGATCTTTAAAGAGATTATTTCTCCAAGCCCCCATCCTATGCTACCCTGACCCCAGAAAACCCTTTTGGCTAATGATGGATGCATTATTGGCAGCTGCTGGAGTGGTACTAATACAGAAAGACAGCAATGGGGACCTCCACCCATGTGCCTATAGATCCTCCACCTTTGTGCCTGTGGAGTGCAACTATGACATTCATGACAGGGAACTCCTCACCATCATTCTTGCACTTAAGGACTGGTGACACTAGCTCACCAGGATGGCCCTCTCAGTAATGGTCCTGACAGACCATAAGAACCTCATATACTTTCATCAACCCCATGACCTATCATGACACCATGCCCATTGGCAGTTATTTTTACAAGATTTTGATCTCTGCCTTGTCCACATATCCAGTGGACAGATGGGACTGGCAGATTTCCTATTTTGACTGGACATCCTGGATGACTTTCGGGACCCATTGCAGCTTCTCCCCAATGACATATTCATCTGATCCATTGATTTGACTCTCCGTACCCAGCTCAAATCCCCACTCTGTTATGATTTCTTTCCTCTCTTATCCTTTATCATATACTTGACTCTAGCCTTTCATTTCTGCTTGGATAACCCCAATGGGATAAGTCCAATTCATCTTCAGGTTAAGTCATTCCTGTTTATTATTGCTTATTCATTCTTGCACATGTAATCAGCCTGATTACTCATTTGATATCTGTCATCATGAGTTATTTTCTTATTTTCTGACTCATCGATTATTCCTTAATGTTCTATTGGATTCTATATGACTCATCTATAGACAGCCTCATTTCTATTTAAGGCAGTACTCCACAACACTGCCTCTCATTCCTGTTCCTATATAAACCTAGCTGTCTGCTGCCCTGTACCTTAGTCTAGTTCTCCCTTGGAATATATTATATCATGTTCCTCTCCTGTCAGACTCCATAGTGTTCTCTTCCACTCTATCTTCCTAATCCAAGTCTTCATTCTACTTTGAGTGAATGCTCCTAATCAACTATCTTCAAGTATTCACTAGATGATACTCAACTCAAAACCTTGTCAGTTCTCATCAAGGGCTACACTTGGACCTACCCAGTACAAGCATAACACACCCCATGATCCCACAGCCCTACAGGCTCTCCTCTGCTTAGAATAAGGAGACTCCGCCTTTCCCCACACCACAGCCTCCAATTGGGAGATCTGCAGCCATTCTCTATACTTCCAGGGGTGCCTCTATGTTGATGAGGAATACTGCCAACCCCTTGTGCATGCCATTCACTTCACTGCTACCACGGATCACCCAGGATTTTACTGCCTCCATAATTTAATTTTCTGAGACTACTGATGGCCTGGCATGGCTCGTTTCCTCTACTGCTCCCTCGCCAGATGCCCGGTCTGCCAGAAACACAAGGTAATCATGCACCCAAATTGTCCCCCAGTTATCCCCATCCCTACTGTTGTGATATGCCCCTTCCAACACCTTTCCATGGATCTTATCACAGACTTGCCCCCAGCCCCCCCGTGGGACACTATTTTAGTTGTGGTGGACTATGAACTTTCAAAGGGGGCTATTTTCATCCTGACTACCAAAACAGTAACTGTGGAAGGGATTGCTGCTCTATTCCTAAAACACATATTTTCCTGATTTGGCATCCACGAGTCTGTCATCTTCAATTGCAGCCCCCAATTCAACAGTGCCTTTGTCCAAGAAATGGGCAGACTTCTACAGTACCACCTGAAACTGTCTACTGCCTACCACCCACAGACAGATGGGGAGTCGAAAAGGGTCAACCAGGAACTTGAAACTTACCTCTGAATATTTTGCCATAAAAACCCAAGTTCCTGGAGTGACTTCCTCCCCATTGCCAAATTTGCCCATAATGCAGCAATTGTTACGATTTCTTTCTTCACTTACATATAACCATTGTATTGACTCTAGCCTTTCATTTCCTCTTGGATAATTCTACTTGGGATAAGTCCAATTCATCTTCAGGCTGAGTCATATCATCTTATTCACGCTTATTCATTTGTATCTAGTAATCGGCCCGATTACTCAGTTGTTTGTTGTCATCATGAGTCATTTCTTTAATCTTCTGACTCATTGATTATTCTTTGACATTCTATCGTATTCTATATGACTCATCTATGGACAGCCTCCTTTCTATTCAAG
>JBBPJU010001238.1:0-13121 GCA_038088875.1 Austroboletus festivus | reverse complement strand
CCCATCTAGAGTCAAGGTGAGTCATAGATAAGACGGGTCATATCCACCAATAGGGATAGATCCTGAATATGAAATATAAAAGGAAATTAAAGCATAATGTTTACCAGCAGGTATAGATAAGAACTTCAGAAATAGAAGCCTGCGGTAATTAAATACTTGAGGTTATAGCATGTTCAACATGCGTCTTCAATGAGGCGAGAAGCAATCAATGCTTCTGTGAAATGGATGTGGCAGCATGCTGCACACATGAGGCATAAATGAGGAAAACACATGTACAACATGTGTCGTGTCTTTGCATAATTGGGATCGTTAAAGGGATCCCCCTTCTAAGGATAAATATGGTAAGTATTTCCCACGATAGCGGAAAAATACTAAGTCTTGAGTATTAAGGATTGACTAGCAATCCATGGTGCTTAGAGTACGACTTTGAGATTAAATAAGAATGAAGATCAAGTGACCGTGCACGTGATCATTGGCATAGGGGCATATAGCATGTGACTAGCACATGACCGTGAGATCGTCTTGATAAATAGTTACGATGAAGGCTTGGAAAAGTGCAATCGTAACACCTTCTACTCCTGCCCCAACTGCCATGAGATTTCCCCTGGCCATGCTGCAGCTGACTGCCCTCTTGCAGTTGATTATTGAGGGACTGGATCAGGTAATGAGTGAATGGAATCACCCCCTTTATCCAGAGGAAGAGGCTAATGTTATGGAATGGTGGAGGTGCCCTCTGATGCCATACCTGGATAACTTAGACTGACCCCATTTTTTCTTTGACCAAGCTCCTCTGATGGTTGAAAACATTGACTTCAACAGTCCACTTTCCTGGGGAGAAGACACTTGGATCTGAGACAGATCTCCGGATCCCCCTAGCAAACAAGAGAATATTCCTCCAACTGCGGAGAATGGAGTCTGATATCAGTGGGACAATACAGACTTATCCGACTTCCTTCAGGAAGGACAGCATTTTCCTTTTTAACTTATTTTCTTCCTTTGGATATACTTGATCTTATCTCAGAGTTACATATAGTTACTAAACCCCCTTTTCTTCTCTTCATAGCATCTGCCTGGTTTAGTATTATCTTCCTTATCCCCAATAGATCTTGTCATACATCATGTAGACTATCTATAGAGGGCCACTTCTTTTCCTCATGAAGAGGACTGACCTTGGCTCAATGCCAATATAGCCAACACAACCTATGGAGGAAGTACAGATGGACAACATCAGTTCTGGGGAGGGAGCTACCTAATATGGAATACAAGACGTGAAGTCCAATCCTCCAAGCAATGGTCCGATTGGTGTAGAAGAGGCAGGGTCCATACTGAACACAGATGGAGAGGAGGGCTAGCTGAGCATTGAAGAACTCGGTAGCAAGGATTAGATGCAGGGCTTGTATCTATCACACTAGAACTCTCTCAAGAAATGGTAAACTGTTCGCTATTTCAAGGTACAGCTGACTCCACATAAGATTGCATAGAATCTAACTAAGGAACACCTCTATCATACATAGGCACTTATATACCTAATGGGAATAGTATGGGAAAGTATCCCCTCATCAGGATCGGAAGGATACTACTACTTCTGGATTGGGAGTAGAAAATGGAAGAGCATCCATAAAAGTTAAATGAACTCCTGGTACACACACAGCCTATAGAAGATAGTCTGAAAAGGGAAGGGCTGTGCATGAGTCTCCTCCAAAAGGAGACTAATTCCATGAAAGGGGTTATAGAGAGATCTGATTGGAGATGAGATAAGTAATATTTAATTGGTGGATGCTGTGTGGAGTAGGGATGGGTGATTTAGGTAACTAGTGATAGCCAAAGGGGTCAGATCTCATTGGGTGTTCCCTGAAGAAGGAGTCCAAAAGGAAAAGAAAAGAAAAAGAAAAAGAAAGGAAATGTAATGCCCAATTCTCCTCCTAGCAAAAGGAGAAGGGGTCCCCTCTCCAACAGAAGAAGTTCACAATCTCCTTGACATCTCAGGAGAACCAATCATTGTTCCCAGGGGGAACATTCTCTTGGTTGTCAGGTAGTGAAGGGGAGGCACTCCAGATGTCTAGAGAGTCTTCCCAAGTGGTTTCTCTAGTGAAGTCATCATTGATATCCATAAGTCCCCCTTGACTAAAAGAAAAAGACGGGGCGTCTAGTGCCTCTGGGTACAGGGTCGGGGAACGCCTCCATCATTCCATAACATTACCTTCCCCATCCAGATAGATCAGATGATTCCATTCATCCACTAAATTATTTAACCCCTCCACAATGGATGACCAGGGGGCAGTCGGGACTGGCATGGTCAGGGCTGATCTCCCTGCAGTGGGGGCAGGTGTAGAACAGGCAGCACCAGTAGAGGAGATGGTTTCCTTCGCATTTGGGGCAAGTGGAGGGGACAGGAGTGGAGAGGGAAGGGCAGTGATATGGGGGGTGGGCAGGGACTTAATGGAAGCAGCAGGAACAGACATAGTGGAGGCAGTCCTAGTCAGTTGGATGAGCAAAGTTGCATCATACACAGTGGTACCCAGTTGTGATGTCATTATCCTTAGGGATATTTTGGGATAATGGGGGGAGACCTTGGTAGAGAGCGGGGGGAGAGGAGATCCTTCATAGAAGATCAGTTTGAGATGCAGAAGGAGAGGGCATGATGGGAATGGGGGGGTTGGAATCATGGTAGAGTGCTTGTGGGGTAGTATCTCTTCCCTCCTCCAGTTTGAGCAGACTGGGGAGTAGTTCATCTGTTGGGGAATTGGGGACAGTAGGGATGAAGGGAGAAGTATCTCCTCCATCTGCACTTGCTCCCATTGATGAAATTCGGGAGAGAAGAGATGGCGTCAGACCAGCTGTTGGAGTCCTCCGCTGTCTCAGCAGAGATGGAAAACAAGCCCTCTATTTCAGAGGACTCTGGAACAGATGCTAGGAATGAGAGGTCCAATAAGTTCTCAGATAATGGCATGGACAGGGATGAGGAGGAGTTGGTCAACCACCCAGTCAAACCCCTGCTGGTGGAGTGACTGTCTAAGGAGGACTCCAAGGTAGACCAGTTGTGAAGCAAGGATAGGTTGTTAGGAAGTTGAGAAGGGGCCAACATGAGTTCCTTCAGTTGGGGAATTTTGGGAGAAGCAGATGTTGGCATAGACCTCATAGGTGTTTATTAAGGCTTTGAGGGAGGAGATTAATGCAGAGTGTTGCCAAGTGAACAGCCACTTGGCAACAAATGTGGAAATTAGGAGGTTGTGGTAAAGATATTCCTGTTCTAATCTGGGGATGGAATTAAGGTTGTAGGCATCAGCTACAGTAGCGGTGATGGGGGAAATTGTAGGTTTGGAAGAGGGAATGCTGTAGAGGGCTACTACTAATGAAACGGTGTTAGTAGTAGTTCTTGATATGCCAAAGATAGGGGCAGAAGTCATGTTTGCAGTAGTACCAGTGTTGTCCAATGTGTTCATTTAAGAAGTGGACACATTTTTCTTTGATGACTTGGGTTTTTCCTTCATAAGTGACAGTTTTGGTTTCAGTGGGTATAAACTTGATGTGTCAGTGGCCGTAATGTTTGTCCTGGAAAGCTGGTTGGGTAGGGTAGACCATTGTCTATATGGAGATGTGGTGTGCCCTTTTATAGGCAGTCAGGGTTTCATCAGCATTGGTGAAGTTTGTTTCGGGCTCCCAAGTATTTTCTGAATAGGGGTAGTTTTTCCATTTTACCAAATACAGGAGGTTCTTGGTGTTCCCCTTGTGAGATAAGATTTCCTCAATTTTGAACTCTGGTTCCTCTTCAAGGATAACAGGGGGTTTGATAGTAGTGGGACTGAATTCATCAGTTTGTTCAAAAGGGGAAAGGAGGGAAGCATGGAATATGTTATGGATTTTCCAGTGGTTTGGTAATTTTAGCTCAAACGTAATGGAATTGATAGGGCATAGGACCCTGAAGAGTCCCTCTCTTTTTGGCAGTAATTTTTGGAGTTCCCCTTTTGTTTTTAGATTTTTTGTAGAGAGCCAAACTAGATCACCTTTCTTGTAGGGGGAGTATCATCCAGATTTGGCTCAGGAGTTATAGTCTTTTTGGGCAAATTCGATGGTGGCGGATGCTTCTTTCTAGGCCATCCCCCATTGGTCTAGAGTATATTGAACAGCAGGGACAAACAACTTGGTGATATTCAGGAATCCCCTAAAGGCAAATCCTGTCATTAGCTTGAATGGGGAGGTGAGGGTGGTGGAATGGATGGTGGAGATATGGGCGAATTCGGCGATGGGTAGCATTCATGTCCAGGTTTTCAGGTTTTTGTGGCAGTATATCCTTAGATATGTTTCGAGTTCCTGGTTGACTCTTTCTGTTTCTCCATCAGTCTGTGGGTGGTATGCCAAGGAGAGTTTGGAGTCATAATTCAGTGATCTGGCGAGTTCTCTGGCGAAAGCGCTGGCAAATTGGGGTCCTCTGTCAGAGATCATGGAGTCATGTAGGTCAAACTGGGGGAAGACTTTTTCCAAAAACAGCCCAGCTACTCCTTTGGCAGAGACTGTTTTTGTGGTTGGGATGAAAATAGCCCCCTTTGAAAGTCTGTGATCCACCATGACCAAAATAGCATCCCATGAGGGAGAAGGTGGAAGGTCAGTGATCAGGTCCATGGAAAGATGTTGAAATGGGCAGGTGGCAACAGCAGGAATTGGAAGAATCAAGGGTCAGTTCGGATGGGTCAGGAGTTTGTGTTTTTGATAGACAGGGCAGCCAGAGAGGTACTTTCATAGGAAACAGGCCATTCCTTGCCACCAATAACTCTCTGACATAAATTTATAGAGGTGGAAGAATCCAGGGTGTCCAGTGGTGGGGGCATTATATATGGCATGGGTCAGGGGGATGCAGTATGCCTCATCAACATAGAGGCATCCCTGGAACCAGAGGGAGTTGTCCCACAACTTCCAATCCTCGGGTTTCATTTGGGGAAAGGTGGGTTCCCCATGGTTTATCCTCTGGAGGGCATTCAGGATAGTGGAGTCGGTGGGGGGGGGTAGAAAGTTTCTCCATTAGAGCAATGTCAATGCTATGGATAAAGATATTATCATTGAGCAGCTATAAAGGGGGTTCATAGACATCCATAATGTTGGGTTGTGAAAGTGTGTCAGCAGGGGCCATCTGCCCTCCTGGGGTGTATATGAGTTTTAGGTCATATTCCTAAAGAAATAATTGCCATTTCATATGGTGGCAAGATAGCTTCCATGGCTCTTTGAAGTATGTCAGGTTCTTGTGGTCCATCAGAACCGTTACTGGGAAGGTAGTTCCTGTGAGGTAGTGGTGCCAGTCCTGGAGAGTGAGTATGATGGCTAGGAGTTCCCGATCATGGATATCATAGTTACATTCTGCAGGGGAGAATGTGGATGATCAGTAGGCACATGGATGTAGGTCACCATTGCCATCTTTCTGCATAAGGACTCCTCCTGCCATGGCAAGAGAGGTATTCATCATCAGCCAAAATGGTTTCTTGGGGTCCAGATATCAGAGTATTGGAGTGCAAAGGAACAGCCTTTTGAGAGTGACAAAGGCATTGTCCTCGTATGGGGTTCACTTCCATTGTTTTCCTTTCATAGTGAGGGCTGTTAGTGGCCTGGCGAGTTGGGAGAAGTTTGGGATGAACTTCCGGTAAAAATTGCAAAATCTGAGGAATGGTCAGACTTGCTTTATCATCTGCGGGGGTTTCCAATCCTCTATGGCCCAGAGTTTAACTGGGTTCATGGCTATGCTTCCTTCTCATAGTATCATTCCCAAGCACTCTACTTGAAGCATGTTGAATGTACATTTGTCCAGTTTGAGGTATAACTGGTGTTGGGCCAGTTGGTTTAGCACCTTTCAGGTTTGTTTGTGATGAAGGGCAGAGTTGGCAGAATGGATGAGGAGATTGTCCATGTAAATGATTAACCATCCTTCAGCCAGGTAATCAGCGAATATATTGTCCATGAGGGCTTGAAATGTGGTGGGTGAGTTACACAGTCCAAAAAACATTATGGTGGGTTTGATAACCTCATTGGGGTAATGAATGCTACCTTCCATTGATCCTCCTTTGCAATCCAGACATTATTATATCCCCACCAGATGTCCATTTTGGTGAAGATCTTGGAGTGGCAGACTTTATCAATCAGGTCCGCGGTGAGGGGGAGTGGATAGGCATTTTTGATGGTCATGGAGTTTAGGTACCTATAGTCCTGGCATGGGTGTAGTTTCCCATCCTTCTTCTTCATGAAGAAGAAGGGGGAAGCTTGGGGAGAGGTGGACTGGATAATTTTGCCACTCTTCAGGTGTTCTGTGATGAACTCTTGGCAGGCAGTTGTCTCCTTGAGGTTCAGAGAGTAGTTCTTAGCCCTCCTGGGGGTGAACTCCAGGGTGAGTTCGATTCGGTGATCATAAGACCTTTCTGGGGGTAGTGTTGTGGCTGCTTTCTTGAAGAATACCTTGGCATACTCCTTATATTCCTGTGGCAGCATTTTCCTTTTTGCCTTCTCCTTGAAGGCGATCTCCATAGACACTGTGGTTTTCTGGATTAATTCTTCCTCCATGAGGCTTTCCCTAATGATGACTTCCTCCAAGGGGTCATCTAAATCTTTGGCTATACATTTGACTAGGTATCTCTGTGCTACTTACAGAGAGTGGTCTTCTTTGTTTTTACTGATCAAGAGGATTTCCCTCTTTTCCCAGCCGATTATGGGATTTTCTTTAGCAAGCCAGGCCATTCCTAGGATGATGGGGGTTTTCCCTTCCCCAAGGACTAAAAGTCCTCACCTGGTGGTTCTTCCTCTGATAGTCAAGGATAGGAATCCTCACTGAGTGATACTTCCTCCAGCATTATGGGATCCATCGGCGTTAATTGTGTTTTGTGGTTGCCTTAATTTGAATAGGGGGATTTTCCATTCCCATGCATACTACATGCTGATAAAGTTTCCAGTTGCCCCGCTGTCAATCAGGGCTTCCATGTCAATGATTCCAGATGGAGTGTGGACTTATATAGGAACTGTCATTGATCTCCACTCTTTGGAATAGATTATATCTGATGGACTATTTGGGGTTTTGGACATTGACCGCCATTTCCCCTTCAAAAACCCTTCACTTTAGCAATTCTGTCCATGATTTTTGTTGAAAGGACATTGATTTGCTCATCTGGTTGATCTATTTTTTCCCCCTCATCCGTTTCTTCAGCATACTAGTCTTCTTCATAGACTTGTTGCAGGACACAGAGAATCTCCTTGTTGGTTCCCTTTTATCCCATGAGTATCTTCTATATGTACTCTGAGGTCTCGTCATGCATGAAAGTGGCTGGCAGACCTTCTTTCCATACTTCCCTCACTCTCTCCCTAGGAGAGTCAGAAGTCTTGCCTGTGGTTTTGCCAAAACTAGGGCATTTATGATTCCTGGTGGAGCATCCCTTTCTATGGCATATGAAGAATAAGTTGTTTTCGATATGCTTTGCCCATTCAACAGGTGTCAGATGTATCACATCTATATCCATGGCATTAGGATCTCATGAAGATTTTCTGGTACCACCACCTTGATATGCAAATCTCCCTCCACTGAGGTCTCTGATTCTTTTTAATTGCCATACTTGTTTCTGGGCCGACTCGATCCATCCAGCTAGTGTGGTTGGCTCATTGATTCAGATGATATCTCTGGTCAAGTCATTATTTAATCCCCTTATGAACCATTCACATAGGGCTCCTTTGTCCATTACTCCAGATTTCATGGCAAGAAGTTGGAAATCTTGTATGTATTTCTGGGTGGTTTTTGCTGTAGATCCTCCTCTCTCCTGTTTTAAGTTTGCTATTTTTCTTTGTGCATCTGCTTTCTCCTCCTTGGAAATAAATGAGGCCATAAACTTCTCAATGAAGTTGGCCCAGGTTTGCTCTTTGTCCTTTTCTCCTCATGGGGTCATATAGCATGCTTCTGCATAGACTCTTCCCCATCCTTTTGACATCTTATTCAAGGCTGTGACTATCCTGCTAGCATCATTGGAATAGATATGGGTGTTTATGCTGAAGTAGTTGGTCATAGCAGCAATCCACCATTGGGCATTCTTGTTATTTCCTGAGAAGTCAGCAGGCAGGGCCACTTTTATCTCTGGGATCTTCATATCCATTTTTGGTTTAGGGGGTGGGAGTCTGAGTGAGAAGTCTTCTTCTACCTCCATGGTGGCTAATTTTTCTTGGGTGGAGGTGGCAGTGATGATTCTCTTGATTTCTCATTCCATATATTCAAGATGGGAATGGATGAGTGGGTTGGTGACTCTGGGAGAACAAGGGGGTTGGCTGCTAAAGTATTCCAGGAGCTGGTGGCCAGGGGTGGGATGGGGAGCTGGGAGAATAGCTGTCTGGGGTGTTGATTCTCCTCTTGGAAATGTCAAAGGGAGTATTGATAGGTCCACTCACAGATGAGGGGTCACTCTCCCGGAGTGCTCAGTTGGGAGAGGAGGTAGTGCAAATGAGGGTGATCCATAAGTAACCTAAGGAGTACTTGGTGTGGGATGGGGATGGGGAATAGAAGAAGCTCTAGGAGTTGGTCTGCTCCTGGGGAGTCGAAGTGCCTCTGGGACAGGGGCCCTTTGAATAGACTCTGAAGTGGGGGAGGAAGGTTCGTCCTCTGATCCAGATTGGCCCTTAATTGTGGTGGTAGTATGTTCCTTCCTGATGAGACAGGGGGAGGTTGATAAGAGTTAGATTCTTTTGATATGGAATGCAAGATGCAAAGTCTGATCCTCCAAGCAATGGTCTGATCAGCATAGGAGAGGCAGGGTCCATACTGGATGCAGATGGAGAGGAGGGCTAGCTAAGCATTGGAGAACTCAGGAGCAAGGATTAGGTGCAGGACTAGTATCTGTTGCACTAGGACTCTCTTAAGAAATGGTAAACTGTCTGCCATTTCAAGATATAGCTGACTCCATGTAAAATTGCATAGAATCTAACTAAGGAACACCTCTATCGTACATAGGCACTTATATACCTAATGGGAATAGTATGGGAAAGTATCCCCTCATTGGGATTGGAAGTAGAAAATGGAAGAGCATCTGTAAAAGTTAAATGAACTCCTGGCATACACATAGCCTATAGAAGACAGTTTGAAAAGGGAAGGGCTGTGCATGAGTCTCCTCCAAAAGGAAACTAATTCCATGAAAGGAGTTATGGAGAGATCTGATCGGAGATGAGATAAGTAATATCTAATCAGTGGATGCTGTGTGGAGTAGAGATGGGTGATTTAAGTAACTAGCGATAGCCAAAGGGGTCAGATCTCATTGGGTGTTCCCTGAAGAAGGAGTCCAAAAGGAAAAGAAAAGAAAAAGAAAAAGAAAGGAAATATAATGCCCAATTCTCCTCCTAGCAAAAGGAGAAGGGGTCTCCTCTCCGATGGAAGAAGTCCACAATCTCCTCAACATCCCAGGAGAATCAATCATTGTTCCCAGGGGGAACATTCTCTTGGTTGTCAGATAGTGGAGGGAAGGCACTCCAAATGTCTAGGGAGTCTCCCCAAGTGGTTTCTCTAGCAAAGTCATCATTGATATCCATAAGTCCCCCTTGACCAAAAGAAAAAGACAGGGCATCTAGCATTTCTGGGTATGGGGTCGGGGCACGCCTCCATCATTCCGTAACACTACCTGGGAAGAGGAACCACAGGGGGAATTCATTCCAGGATGGTGGAACATTCAAGCACCACTGATCCCCCTGGAGGAGACAACACCTGTGCCAGAGTGGCCCACCGATCCCACATGGATGTGATGCATCTGATACGGGACGCAGTACGTGAAGCCCGAGGCGCTTGGCGATTAGATGATCGACGTAGCCTAAGTGAGGGCAGCGACGGATGAAGCCCATGAGAACGTTGGCCCTGGCGCGGGTCCCGAAGGTGTAGACGATGTAGCGGTGATTGAGGCAATGCCTCAGAAGAACTCTCTCGATGAATGAAGAACCTTCTTCACTCAAAGGTACAGCTGACTCCACGTTGGATTGCGTAGAATCTAACTAGCGAAACTCTAAGTACATGGGCGCTATTTATACGTAAGAGGGATTGGATGGGAATCCATTCCCCGCGGGGGTTTCGGAATACTACCTGCCATAACAGAGGCAGGGGATGGAAGAGCGTCCGTAGGAGGAGAAATGAAAATGGAACATAAATACCGTAATTGACGGCATGCACCGCCTATGGATAAATGGAAGGGCGGTGCATGGGAATCTTCCCACAATCGTGAGAGGGATCCCTAAAGGATCTAAAAAGGATATACGAGATCTATCGGAAAAAGGGAGGTAATACCTAGACCGGCGGATGCTGTGTGGAGCGGGTAGGGTGGTTAGGTAACTAACAATAACTGTGGAATAGATCGAGGATATCCAAGAAGGATCAACGAAAAATAAATAAAAGAAAGAATGGACTCATTCCGAATTAAAAGGGAAAAAGTTCTCACGTCTTCGTACGTATTCGTACAACTCCTGGGCATCCCAGGTGAACCACTCCTCGTCCCCAGGGGGAACGTTCTCTTGGTTATCTGGGAGCGGGGGTGAAGCTGACCAGATGTCTAAAGAATCTCCCCAAGCTAGAGAGCTTGAGAAGTCGTTTTGCGTGTCCGCGAAAGATCCCAAAGAAAAAGAAAAAGACGGCGCGTCCAGCGCCTCAGGGTATGGGGTGGGAGGCCGCCTCCATCGTTCCGTAACACATATTAGGGAATATAGATGCTTCATATGCCATAAAATTGGCTATTCTGCCAGAAAACACTCAAGGGATTGCCCTCAGAGATAAGGAAATAGCTGAGAAACACAAGCGAAACCCCAGGAAAAAGTCTGGGAGGTAAAAGACAAACCAACCAGAGTAGCCAATGAATACATAAAGAAACTGACTAGCAAGAAGAAGGTCAATCAGGAAGATCTTCTTTGGATACTGAAACAAGCATACGGTGAAGACTACACTCCATTAAATGAAGAAGCAGAGGAAAAAGAGGAAACTATAGCAAAGGTGGAAATCCAACCTGCCTTCTCCAAAGAAATGATTGCTCATATTGCCAAAGTAAAGGGTTTTTAAAGAGGGGGCATGAAATCATGTCACAACTCCCTAGACTTCCATCTGTATTAGTATCAAAGGATCCTGATGCAATCCAAATCCCGATTCTCATACATGACCTAGATGGAAAAACCATGATAAAGACAAAAGCCCTAGTCGACTGTGGAGCAACCAATTGCTTCATGGACCAATCATTTGCAAAAAGGCATACCTACCCTTGGAAAGATTATGACAACCCAGAAATGCCATTAATGCAGACAGAACAAAGAACACAGGAGGAGAAATATGATACAAAACCATGGTGGAACTAGAAATCACTGGAAAAAAGGAGAGAAGAACATTTATGATCATAGGATGTGGGAAAACAGACCTCATCCTAGGAATGACATGGCTGAAGAAGAATAACCTGGATATCATCTGGGCAACCAGAGAACTGTCTATTCTAGAAAGAACCTCTGTAAAACAAGAAGACACTGAACCACAAAGATACTTGATAAAGTATCTATCATGCAACCTCTCTCACCCTATAAAAGAAGTAGTAATCCAACACTGTGGAGATGAAGAAGATTTCGAGGAAATATGAAAAACCACAATATCCATGGAATTAGCCATTAACAAGGAAAAGAAGGAAGTAAAACTTTCTCAGAAATTCAAGAAATATCAGAAAGTATTCTTTGAAGAAGCCAGTCATTCTATACCCCCTTCCCGACCATATGATCATTGAATCAATCTAGACAATTCCTTTACCCTGAAACAAGCAAAGAACTACCCTCTCAACCCAATGGAAAGTGAAGCATGTAGGAAATTTTTGAACAAACAACTGGCAGCCGGAAAGATTAAACCTTCAAAATCCCCACAACCCTTCCCTTTCTTCTTTGTTGACAAGAAGGACAGAAAACTCAGATCTTGTCAAGATTATCGGTACCTCAATTCTCACACAGTGAAGAATGCCTACCCCCTACCCCTCATCTCAGACTTGGTCAATAAAGTAAAAGGATCAAAAATCTTCACTAAGATGGATGTATGATGGGGATATAACAATGTCCTTATCAGACCAGAAGACTGATGGAAGGTGGCATCCATCACCCCCTTTGGGCTATTTGAACCTACAGTGATGTTCTTTGGGTTGTGCAATTCCCCTGCAACCTTTCAAGCTTTGATAGATGATATCTTTGCCAATTATATTGCGGAAGAATGGTTGATCATATACATGGATGATCTACTTGTCCACTCCCCTTTCCAGGAACTACAAGACGAATGAACCCAGAAAGTCCTACAGCAAATGATGGAACATGAGCTATACCTGAAACTGGAAAAATGCACATTTGATGCATCAAAAGTGGACTATTTAGGAATGATTCTCTCAGAAGATGAACTATCCATGGACCCTACTAAGCTAAAAGCAATGGAAGGATGGCTTCCACCAACCACTGTCAAAGAAACCAGATCCTTCTTAGGTTTCTGTAACTTCTATCAGAAATTCATACCAGGATTTTCAGATATCTGTAAACCTCTTGTAAACCTCACCACCAAAAATCAATCCTGGCAATGGACGAAGAAGGAAGATGATGCCTTCCTTATGTTAAAGAAACATTTCCTCAGCCGCCCTGTACTATTTATCCCAGATCCAAAGAAACCTTTCTTTGTAACGACAGACACATCCCTAGGAGCTACTGGAGGGATCCTTATACAGAAAGATGGAAATGGAGATCTACACCCCTGCACCTACCAATCATCCACCCTCTTCCCAGTGGATCAAAACTATGACATATATGACAAGGAACTCCTGGGTGTCATCCACACCCTGGAAGACTGGAGACATTATCTATGTGGAACAGAAAATCAAGTAACAATCTTAACTGATCACAAAAATATATTATACTTCAAAGAATCACGAAAACTTACCAGACACCATGCCAGATGGCAACTATTTCTTCAAGATTACGACCTCACCTTCCTTCACATGCCAGGAAAAGATTTGACACCAGCAGACACCCTGTCCTGTAAAGACCTTCCCCCAACATCCACCGACAATGAGGATCTACTCCTCTTACCTGACAATCTATTTGTCCAAGGAATAGACTTAGCACTCCAGGAAAAGATCTTC
>JBBPJU010001237.1:0-13123 GCA_038088875.1 Austroboletus festivus | reverse complement strand
ACTTACTTAGACATCTTCAAGCTCCAAGTTTCAACTGCAAATATCAATGGCATGTATTATTTGACAACATCTAGCATTGATTTTAATATATGTGTACTTTAATAGAATTCTAATATATCAAATACATGGGAAAATGTTGTTCAAGAAGGAATTGGCAAGTAATTTATTTGATGCTTCAGTAAAATTAACATGCATGTTCATAGGTATTTTGTTAATTCTTGAATATTCCTTTGTTCTTGCACAAAAAAATTATGATGATCCACTTGGCCTGGCTATACAAAAATATAAAGAATCTGGAGTCTTTGCTCAAGTATCCAATGCTTTGAATAATCTTTGTGAAAAATATTCTACTATGGAGAATAATAAAGAAAAGGAGGAGCTTCTTATGGATTTTGTTTTGAAACATTGTTTATGTAAATAGCAAAATCATATATTATATACATTGATTTATTGGTTGAATTGCTGGGAATTTTGTAGCACAAAAAGAATTTAGGCTCTTTTAAAAGTTCATGAAGTTCTTTCTTGTTTATTTTCAAGGCTTGTAAAATTCTTATATATTTGTTTTTTACCAGTTTGTTTTTTACTATACCTATAAATTGATACACTTTATGCCACAATAATTGGCTAGCTGATCATCATTGAATATTTGCATTAGATAATTCTAATAAAGGAATGATATGTTTTGAAATATAGGCCATTTATTATGTAAGCTATACTTTAGGGTCTGCCATATGTTTTAAAACAACCTCAAAGCAAAGTTGTATTATTATCTAACTAATCAGAGCCTTTATTAATCACCAGGGATATAGAAATTAGAAGAGAGGACCTTTTAGGTCTTACTTGTGATGTTAGAAGGGAAATCTTCAAGACTACTAAACTAAAGATTCAGTCTAGCACTTCTGGGCCTTTATATACTATTCTACCATATTTATATAAAAGATTGGTCTAATTTAAACAGAAATAGCCAATAGAAATACTTTAAGTAAAGTAATAAAATATTTATAAATTTTATAAATATGAAGATAAAGGCTGTTTTTTGTACAGAAATGATAAAAAAGAAATATATCCACCAATGGAATAAGATCCTGAATATAAAATATTAAAAAATATTAAAAATATCAGTACTCCAGCTATAATGCAATCTATAGGTATAGATTCTAAATATTAAGATACTCTTGTTTGTAGCTGTCACTCAATAGCAGACAGAAGACTAATAGAAGTCCAGGATGTATAAGAAAGTTTTATTTTTGTTATGGAATGATGGGTGAGACCTTCTACTCCATACCCAGAGGAGTTGGACACCCCATCTTTTTCTTTTTCTTCGGAGCAACCAATGGACTTAACTGCGAACTTCTCTAGCGGACTTACCTGGGGAGACTCCCTGGACATATGGAGTGCTTCTCCTCTGCTCCTGGACAACCAGGAGAACATTCCCCCAGGGAACCCGGAATGGTTCACGTGGGATGTCAAGGAACTTGTGGAGTACCTACTCCGAGTGGACAGACCGTTTTCTTTCCTTTAACCCCTTTAGTATCTTTTCTCTTCCTTTCTCTTTCTGATTTCTTTCTCTGAAAGGAGCTTACCTTTCTTGGCTAGGATACATCAGTTCACTCTCACATTATGGCAAGTTACCACATCACCCATACCTTCTCCACACAGCAACCGGATGTGGTATTACTCTTTCTCCTCTCTGCCGAACTCATGTATCTGTCTTAGAGATTAGGTTTGAACCTTCTCCTTAATTAGGGGAGGTTCCCATGCACTGCCCTTCTCCTTTTATCCATAGGCAGTACATGAATAATAACTTTGATTCTTCTAAGGATACTTTCCTTTCCCTTGGGGGGACAGCCTTCCCCAACAGATCTAGGATCTTTTCCAGAGAGGTAGCAGCCTTGCATCCTTGGGACAGAGGATCTTACGGGAATACTTTCCCATCCCTTCCCCATATAGTATGTAAGCACCCTTGTACTATAGTTAGTTTTCCAGCTAAATTCTACACAACCTTATATGAAGTTTATGCTGCACCTTGGAAAGGTGGATGGTTTACCTTTCCTTGAGAGAGTCCTTATCAGGCAAGCCCTGAACCTTCGCCTCATCTTCTATCACAAGGCTGCTGCTGCATGGAAATTGGTACTTGCAGTGTGCCTTAGGTATGGACTGAACCTAGGAGCCTTTGATCAGCTAATTGCTCAGAGACTCAGACTTCACATCCTGTGTTCCGTATCAAAAGAATTTAGCTCTTCTGTTTCTCCCCCTGTTTCTACAGGTAGGAACATCATTCCCCCAAGATTGCACGCCAACCTGGATCAGATGATGAACAACAACAACTCCCTTCCCCAACCTCCGCCTCTATATGAAGGGCCCCTATCCCAGATACACTTTGATGCCCCCGGAGCAGGGCAACTACTGGAACTCCTCTTCTCTCCCTCCCCCATCCCACAGCGAGTCCTCCAATCCTTACTCGAGGAGAACCCCCACCTTCACTTTCTACTTTTGCACCTTGGATCAGTAGAGGCCCGTCCCCTGATCCGCAAGTGGACCCAGAGATACAGATTACCTGATCTCCTACACACCCATTGGCCCCTGTCTCCACTCTGTCCACCCACCCCCTCCCAGAGTACTTTGCCACCTGGACTTCCGAAACTGGAAAGTGGAGACCAAGATCCAGAGTTGCCAAAGGTTGGAAACAAATTGAGCAAGAACTAGCTGAACCCCTCGAGTATGAAGAAGACAAAGAAGAAGGAGAGATGGTGCCAACAGAGATCAAAGCAGCCCTCCCAGCTGACTTTTCCAGAAATAGTGAAGATGCAATCTAGTGGATAGCAGCAATGGAAAATTATTTCACAGTAAACATGGAGATATACAAAACTGACTTGGCCAAGGTGGTCACTGCACTAAACAAGATGCTGAAAGGGAGGGGAAGAGTGTTTGCTGAAGGGCAGTTCGCCCTGGATGCCAATATGAAAGATGAAGAGAAAACTTGGAGCAAGTTTGTCGAAAGATTCACCAACTCCTTCGTATCCAAGGAGGAGGTAGCAGATGCCAGGAGGAAGATCAAAAATCTCCATCAAGTGAAAGGGCCCTTGAACATGAAGAGCACCCAGAAATACATCCAAGATTTCCAACTCCTCACAGCCAAATCCGGAGTGACTGATGAGGGTGCACTCTGTGAATGGTTTGTCAGAGGACTGAACCATGATATTGCCAGGAATATCATACTACTCAAGGAACTGACCACTATTAAAGAGTGGGTCAAAGCAGCACAGAAGCAAGTACACCAGCTGGAGTGGGTAAGAGATTTATCCAAAGGACGATTCATCCATCAAGGAGGAAATGGAGGAGGCAGATTGTCAGGAAAGGATCCCAATGCAATGGACATGGATGCGATACAATTGTCACCCATGGAGAGAGCTCGCCATGTCAAGAATGGCCTATGCTTCATTTGTGGAAAGAAGGGATGTTCCACTTGAAACCACAAGAGACCTGGTTTGGCCAGAGTAACTGAGAAAACCAGAGAGGTCTCGGATGGAGTAACAAAGGACCCACCACCACCCGATGAAACTGTGGAGTATATTCAGAAGGTACTTGATAGCAAGAAGGGGACGAAGGATCAAATCCTCAAGGTCCTACAACAAGTCTACGAAGATGATGAGTTTGCTGATGATGAAGACGACAGTGGAGATGAGAGGGTGGTGGTACTTTCCACTAAGCTCCAGGAAAAGATCACTAAGATAAGGGGTTTTTGAAACGAGAATGGAAGTCAATGTTTCCCTCCTCTAGATTATCAGATAACACTGTACTATCAAATGAATGACGATCTATGACAATCCCCGTTACCATTCAAACCCTGTCCAGAATCATCGAAATCCACACCCTGATCGACAGCAGAGCCACTGGCAACTTTATCAATGCCAAGCACACCTGAAAATGGAAGGTCCCCCTCACAAATCTAAAGAACCCCCAAGATGCTATCAACACAGATGGATCCCATAATGCTGAAGGAAGTATCACCCAGCGCGGATTCTTGACCATGACCATAGGAGGCAAGACCTGAAGAAGGAGCCTGATGGTGCTTGATTCCAGCAAAACACCCATTATTTTAGAGATGGCTTGGTTAGCTGAGGAAAATCCAATAATTGACTGGGAGAAGTGGGAACTTCTCCTGGTGTCCGACAAAGAAGTCAAGGAAAGACCACTGCAGGTGGCACAGTGATACCTGGCAAAATATATCGCTGAGGATCTGGATGATCCCTCAGAGGAGGTGATTATTAGAGAAAGTCTTGACAAGGGGATTCGCAAGACTACTGTGTCCACGGAAATAGCCAGCAAGCAGATCCAAAAAGAAAAGACCCTGCCAAAGGAGTATCAAGAGTTTTGGAGAGTATTCTCTGAAGAAGCAGCCACCACCCTACCCCTGTCCCGGAGTTATGATCACCAGATCAAACTCACCAAGGAATTTGTGCCTCAGCACACAAAGAACTACTCCCTCAACCCAGAAGAGACAACAGCATGCCAGAAGTTCATCTCCAAACACCTGAAAAGCGGGAAGATTACCCAGTCCACTTCTCCACAAGCTTCCCCCTTTTTCTTCATGAAAAAGAAGGACAGGAAGTTGAGACCCTGTCAGGACTACTGCTATCTCAACTCGATGACTGTCAAAAACACCTACCCACTTCCCCTCACTGTGGACCTTATAGATAAGGTCAAGGACTCTTGAATATTCACCAAGATGGATGTCTGGTGGGGGTATAACAATGTTCTCATATATAAAAAGGACCAATGGAAGGTGGCGTTTATAACTCCAATGGGGCTCTTTGAGCCCACAGTAATGTTCTTTGGGCTGTGCAATTCACCAGCAACATTTCAGGCACTCATGGACAACATCTTTGCAGATTACCTAGCCAAGGGGTGGCTAATCATTTATATGGACAATCTCCTCATCCACTTGGCTGACCAGAAAACCCATCATGAGCAGACAAAGAAGGTGCTCATGAGGCTAGTGGAACACCATCTTTATTTGAAAATAGAAAAATGCTCCTTTAACGTCCCAGAGGTAGAATACCTGGGAATGGTGTTGAAGAAGGGAAGTGTAGCTATGGACCCTGTCAAACTAAAAGCAATCGAAGATTGGGAGGCCCCGAAAACCATAAAGCAAGTGCGCTCATTCCTTGGGTTCTGTAACTTCTACAGGAAGCTCATCCCCAAATTCTCCAACCTGGCCCAACCCTTCACCCTGACTACCAAAGGAAAGTGGTGGGAGTGGTCCCCTGAGGCGGATGACACATTCCGAACCCTAAAGAGGCTATTCCTCTGTGCCCCCATACTACATTACCCAGACCCTAGAAAACCATTCTGGCTAATGACCAATGTGTCATTAGCGGCCACTGGTGTGGTACTTATGCAGAAAGATGGCAATGGAGATCTCCATCTGTGTGCCTACAGATCTTCAACTTTTGCTCTGGCTGAGCGAAATTATGACATCCATGACCGGGAACTCTTGGCCACCATCCTAGCACTCAAGGATTGGCACCACTATTTCACTGGAACAGCATTCCCAGTAATGGTTCTTACTGATCACAAGAACCTCACATACTTTCGACAACCCTGCAATTTGTTACAATGCCATGCCTGGTGGCAGCTTTTCCTACAGGACTTTGACCTTCGCCTGGTTCACTGTTATGGAATGATGGATGAGGCCTCCAACTCTGTATCCAGAGGAGTTGAACGCACCATCTTTTTCTTTCTCCTCAACCAAACAGCCGATGGACTTAGATGCAGACTTCTCTAGTGGGCTCGCCTGGGGAGACTCCCTAGACATTTGGAATGCTTCTCCACCTCTCCCCAACAATCAAGAGAACGTTCCCCTGGGGAACCTGGAGTGGTTCACATAGGATGCTGAGGAACTCGCAGAGTTCCTACTCCAAGCAGACCACCCCTTTCCTTTTCTCTGAATATCTTCCTTTTCCATTTTCTTTTCTTTCTTCCTTTCGGCCCCAATGGGGATTACCTTTCTTGGCTAGGATATACCTGTTCACTCTCAGTTACGGCAAGTTACAGCATCCCCCATACCTTCTCCACACAGCAACCTGATGCAGTATTACCCCTTCTTCTTTCAATGAACTTATATATCTGCTTTAGAGATAAGGTTTGAACCTTCTCCTCAATTAGGAGCGGTTCTGCATACTGCCCTTCCTCTTTTATCCATAGGCAGTATGTGATTAATTAAAGTCTATATCTTTCAAGGATGCTTTCTGTTACGCTTGTACTGGGTAGGTCCAAGCGTAGCCCTTATATCCCTATACAGAGATGAGAGGCGAGGGAGAAGGGAAGGACAAAGGTAAGTTCTAGGGATAGATGAGGGGAATGGTGATGGATGAGGGGAAAGGGAGACATCACCAAGGACTAGGGGAAGCGATGGATATCGCCTGAGGACTCGGAAGGCAGAGGGTACTGCCAGGTACATGTATGTATGGTACAAAGGGAACCACTATATATAGGGGTTAGGGGAAGCGGCTGTGTAGTACAAGAAAGGGAATAGGGTAGAGGGTACTGATGATGAGTCAGAATGATGAGTCATCAGAATATCCTGGAATATGGTGGAATGTCAAAGAAATGATGACTTAGCCAGGAAAGTGGAAAGTGATCTGAGATTAGGGGCTAAGTCAGGAAGAACAGATGAAGCAGGATAATAATGGAATGGATGAGTCAGAAGGGTCGAGGGTTGAACCAAGATAAGAGATAAGGAATGACTCATCCATGACAAATATACATTTGGTAATCAGATCAAAGGAAAGTCTATGACAAAGAGGAATCAAGTAAGCATTCATGATAAGGACTAGATGAGTCAGAGAAACAGAGCATATCCACATAGAATGCAAATAGACTCATCTAGGAAGTGATACAAGTAAGTCAAGGTAAAAGGTATCAAGGAAAAAGAGTAGTCCAGATGCTACTCAGCTATGCCCCAGGGATGAATCATAACACTTTCCATTCTCCATTTCCGAATGGGGATGGACATGTTCCTATTTGGACATCCATTCCATATAGGAACATACTCCCATACCTACCCAGTTATGTATATAAGCGCCCATGTATTATAGTTAGCTCTCTAGCTAAATTCTATGTGACTTTATGTTACGCTGGACAAGCGTGACACCTAGTCTGATCCTTTATCGCAGCGTGCACTCAATAGTAGCATGAAGACTAATAGAAATCCAAAGGGAATCGCTGCAGTGACTCTTTCACACTGAGGAAACTAGATACCACACTTGTGATTGCGTAGATCTAGCTGAGGCTACAAGTACAGATGGCTACCATATTTATAGTGATCTCCAAAGGTATAGATCCCTATTATGGAAAGGAAGAGGCACTGCAGATCGAGATCCACAAATGCTACACCTCACATGAGGCAAGGAATGAGGTAGTCCGAAGATAAAGTAAATGAAAAGGGGCTGGTGATGCCCGACATACTGGGATAGGAGAATGGAAGATAGGACAATGAGGCCTCCATGAGGAGAGCCGAAATATTGGTACATCAACGGAGAGGTCATTGATGGAAGATCTGAAGTAGATCAATGACCTAAAGTGTCCCCAATACTGAGGCGGAAATAGGAACTCAGCTTTTGGGTATCAAAAGGGAAAAGAGGGGTCCAATCGAACAACTTTCAACCCACAACTCCATCACCACTCATCTGCTACCGGCCACTCCGGTTCACCCTCAGGAGGAGGATCCAACACGTCCACATCATATCCATTCTCCATCCAAAGCCAGCAAGTTATACAGAAACAGTCTTTCCTGTGACCGAGACAATCTCTGTCAGAGATTGTAACACTTTACATGAAGATTTATGCTGCACCTTGGAAAGGTGGACAGTTTACCTTTCCTCGAGAGAGTTCTATTCAGGCAGACCCTGAATCTTCACCTAATCCTCTACCATGAAACCACCGTGGCCTGGGAATCTGCCCTAGCGGTGTGCCTTTGGTACGCCCCTCACTTAGAAGCCTTTGATCAGCTTATCGCCCGGAGACTTGGACTTCACATCCTGTGTTCCATATCAAAAGAATTTAGCTCTTCTTCTGCTCCCCCTGTTTCTACAGGTCAGGACACCATCCCCCCAAGATTGCATGCCAACCTGGATCAGATGACAAACAACAGCAACCCCCCTCCCCCCCCTCCACCTCTATATGTAGGGCCCCTATCCCAGATACACTTTGATGCCCCCGGAGCAGGGCGACTACTGGAACTTCTCTTCTCCCCATCTCCCATCCCACAGCGAGTCCTCCAAGCCTTACTCGAGGAGAACCCGCACCTTCATTTCCTGCTCTTCCACCTCGGATCAGTAGAGGCCCATCCCCTGATCCGCAATTGGACCTGGAGATACAGCCTAGCCGATCCCCTATCCACCCATCAGCCCCCATCTCCACTCCATCCACCCACCCCCTCCCAGAGTACTTTGCCACCCGCACTATTGAATCCAGCAAGTGGCGACCAAGACCCAGAGTTGCAAAAGGGTGGAAGCAGATTGAACAAGAACTAGTGGAACTTCTTGACAATGAAGAAGAAGAGATGGCACCCACAGAAATAAAAGTGGCCCTTCTGGCTGACTTTTCCGGCAATAGTGAAGATGCAATATGGTGGATAGGAGCCATGGAAAATTATTTCATGGTAAACAAGGAAATATATAAAAACGATCTGGCCAAGGTGGTCACTGCTTTAAACAAAATGCCGAAAGGGAGGGGAAGAGTGTTTGCTGAGGGACAGTTCACTTTAGATGCCAACATGCCAGATGAAGACAAAACTTGGAGCAAGTTTGTTGAAAGATTTACCAATTCCTTTGTGTCAAAAGAGGAGGTCGCAGATGCCAGGAGGAAGATTGGAAATCTCCACCAAGACAGGGGGCCTTTGAACATGAAGAATGCCCAGAAATACATTCAAGATTTCCAACTCCTCATAGCCAAGTCCAGAGTGACTGATGAGGGTGCACTCTGTGAATGGTTCGTCAGAGGACTGAACCACGATATTGCCAGGAATATCATACTACTCAAGGAACTGACCACTCTCAAGGAGTGGGTCAAAGCAGCTCAGAAGCAAGTACACCAGCTGGAGCAGGTAAGAGATTTATCCAGAGGACAATTCATTCATCAAGGAGGAAATGGAGGAGGTAGATCATCAGGAAAGGATCCCAATGCAATGGATGTAGACGCAATACGACTGTCACTGACAGAGAGAGCTTGCCGTGTCAAGAATGGCCTTTGCTTCATTTGTGGAAAGAAGGGATGTTCCACTTGAAACCACAAGAGACCTGGCTTGGCCTGAGTAACCGAGAAAACCAGAGAGGTCTTGGATGGGGTAACAAAGGACCCACCAACACCCGATGAAACTGTGGAGTATATACAGAAGGTACTCAATAGCAAGAAGGGGACAAAGGATCAAATCCTCAAGGTCCTACAACAAGTCTATGAAGATGATGAGTTTGCTGATGATGAAGATGACAGTGGAGATGAGAGGGTGGTGGTACTTTCCACTAAGCTCCAAGAAAAAATTACTAAGATACAGGGTTTTTGAAAAGAGGATGGAAGTCAATGTTTCCCTCCTCTAGATTACCGGATGACACTATAACATCAAATGAACGACGATCAATGACCATTCCCATAACCATTCGAACCCCATCCGGAATCATCAAAACCCACACCCTGATCGACAGTGGAGCTACCAGCAATTTCATAAATGCCAAGCATGCCCAAAAATGGAAGGTCCCCCTCACGAATCTAAAGAACCCCCAAGACACTATCAACACAGATGGATCCCATAATGCTGGAGGAAGTATCACCTAGCGAGGATTCTTGACCATGACCATAGGAGGCAAGACCCAAAGAAGGAGCCTGATGGTGCTTGGTTCCGGCAAAACACCCATCATCTTAGGGATGGCTTGGTTAGCTGAGGAAAACCCCATAATAGACTGGGAGAAGTGGGAACTTCTCCTGGTATCCGATGAAGAAGTTGAGGAAAGGCCACTGCAGGTGGCACAGCGATACCTGGCAAAGTATATCACTGAGGATCTGGATGATCCCTCAAAGGAGGTGATCATTAGGGAGAGTCTTGATGAGGAGATTTGCAAGACTACTGTATCAACAGAAATAGCCAGCAAGCAGATCCAGCAAGAAAAGACCCTGCCGAAGGAGTATCAAGAGTTTCAGAGAGTTTTCTGTGAGGAAGCAGCCACTACCCTACCCCTGTCCCGGAGTTACGATCACCGGATCGAACTCACTAAGGATTTCATGCCCTGATGAGCGAAGAACTACTCCCTTAACCTGGAAGAGATGACGGCATGTCAGGAGTTCATCTCGGAACACCTGAAGAGTGGGAAGATCACCCAGTCCACTTCTCCACAAGCTTCTCCATTTTTCTTTGTAAAAAAGAAAGATGGGAAGTTGAGACCCTGCCAGGACTACTGCTACCTTAACTCAATGACTGTCAAGAATGCCTACCCACTCCCCCTCACCGCGGACCTCATAGATAAAGTCAAGGACTTCCGCATATTCACCAAAATGGATGTCCAGTGGGGCTATAACAATGTCCTCATTCATAAGAAGGACCAGTGGAAGGCGGCATTCATCACACCAATGGGGCTCTTCGAGCCCACCATAATGTTCTTTGAACTGTGCAATTCGCCAGCAACATTTCAGGCACTTATGAATGACATCTTTGCAGACTATCTAGCTGAGTGGTGGCTAATTATTTACATGGACAATCTCCTCATCCACTTGGCTGACCAGAAAACCCACCATGAGAGAACAAGGAAGGTGCTCATGTGGCTAGTGGAACACCACCTATATTTAAAAATAGAAAAATGTTCCTTCAATGTCCCAGAGGTGGAATACCTGGGAATGGTGTTGAAGGAAAGAAGCATAGCAATGGACCCTGTCAAACTAAAGGCAATCGAAGATTGGGAGGCCCCCAAAACAGTAAAGCAAGTGTGCTCATTCCTTGGGTTCTGTAACTTCTACCAGAAGTTCATCCCCGAATTCTCCAACTTGGCCCAACCACTCACCGCCCTCACAACTAAGGGAAAACGGTGGGAGTGGTCCCCCAAGGCAGATGACACCTTCTGGTCGCTGAAGTGACTATTCCTCCACGCTCCCATACTACACTACCCCAATCCATGGAAACCATTCTGGCTGATGATGGATGCATCATTAGCAGCTGCTGGAGCAGTGCTTATGCAGAAAGATGGCAATGGGGATCTCCACCCATGTGCCTACCAGTCTTCCACTTTCGCTCCAGCCAAGTGGAATTACAATATCCACGATAGGGAACTCCTGGCTATCATCCTCATCTTAAAGGATTGGCGCCACTATCTCACCAGAACAGAGTTCCTGGTAATGGTCCTAACAGACCATAAAAATCTCACTTACTTCTGGCAGCCCCGGGACTTGTCACAATGCCATGCTAGGTGGCAGTTATTTCTTCAGGACTTCAACCTGCACCTGGTCCACACCCCTGGTGGCCAGATGGGTCTGGCGGACTTCCTGTCCTGACTGGACATTGCAGATGAAACTTGGGAGCCCCTACAACTAATCCCCGACAATGTTTTCATCCAGTCTATTGACACTACCCTCCGCGCGCAACTTGAGAAACCCCTGCATGACCCTGTTGCCCTTGACGCACTGCTCCTGTCACGCACCAGGTGGACTACCCGTGAAGGGCCACACCTTTTCCTCATGAGGGAGATTGCCCCTGGCTCAACACCAACATCTCTATGGCCACTTATGGAGGGAACCTCGATATGAGGCACCAGTTTTGAAATGGAGAAGCGGAGGGAGCTACCTGGGGAGAGGAACCCCTTGGCAATGTGGTCCCCAGATGGTGGAATGTCCAAGCACCACCCGTCCACCTAGAGGAGACCACACCTGCACCCGAGTGGCCCACAGATGCCACATGGATGTGATCGCATCCATGCCCTTCCGTTGTCTCGGTATGAGTCTTCTTCCTTATCATCAGACTTTGTTTCATTTCGATCGCACCCTTACACTGGTGCGATCATTACTTCCTCCATCTATGCTTATCTTTTGTAACCCTTCACCTTACAGACAGCCTTCCCCCTCCCTGTGATCTCTACTTATGGTCATAGTAGTTATCTTCTTCCCCTATAAATATGGCTGCCCATGTACAGTAATTCCTTAACTAGATCTACATTTAATCTACGTGGTATTTGGTTCAACGGTTGCCCCTTAAGTGAAGGTCACCAATAAGACTTACCAAAAACCATCCCGGACTTCTATCAGTCTCCTGTCAACTGTTGAGTGACAGCTTGAACTTGGCAAAATCTTTGTGTCTTAGATCTATATCTGTAGATCACATCACAAAAGATCTAGTTGAACCTTGTTCACTCCTTGTTCTACCAAGAAGAGTCTAGTGGGCCTAAATCCCCACTAGGGAAGATCCAACAAACATTTACTCCACCGCTGATCTCCCATCAGAGGGAGAAGAAATCAACAACAATGACAACTCCTACTGAAACCACCCCATCCCTGATTCATCTCGAAGACTTCGAATCGAAGGAAGCTCTACTACTCCTAGCCATCATCACAACCCCTGACCCCATTCAACCAGAACCTATCGTCATCCTTCTCAGAGCTTACCTGCACCTCTGGCCCTTAACACTGAAACTATTGCAGCTGACAGGACTCCAACTCCTGTCCCACCTAATACAGCTACATCGCACCCAACAGAGCCAGAGCTAGCCCTGGATATTGACCTGCCCCCATGGCGAGAAAGAACCAGGATGTCAGAAAAACGGGCAGATCTACCAACAGACTTCTCCGGAGAGTCAGAAGATGCAACATGGTGGATCATGACCATGGCCAACTACTTCTCCATGAACAATGATATCTACACCTATGATCAAGACAGAATCAACACTGCCTTGAATAAAATGAGCAAAGGAAGGGGAAAAACATTCTCAGAGGCATACTACAATCAGCGAGAGGCAGGAACGGTCCCAGACACAGAAGGCTGGAAAGCCTTCAAAGACAGATTTCTCACGGCGTTTTCATCCAAGGAGGACCACTTGGACCACAGGAGGAAGTTAGCTGCTCTCAAACAGAAGGACAAAGACTCCCT